>QWTY01009024.1:2093-26784 GCA_008033365.1 Pseudorectes ferrugineus
CTGCTTTGGATGCAGCCCAGGTCAAGGTTGATTTTCTAGGCTACAAGTGCACAATTGCCAGCTCATGTCCAGCTCTCTCTTTTATGTAGCTGCAAATGTTAAAAACATCCTAAGTGAAATGCACATTTTAGTTGTACATCCTTTAAAAACAAGAGAGAAATAGAACATATAAAACCATTGTAGGAGATATTTTGCCTCCATTTTAAGGTATCAGAAATTGGTGCAGTGTCAAAAGTGGTCTATTTTCCCTCTTTTGAAATACTGAATTATCCTCACATGAAGGTGCCTGCTGCTTTGAAATTGAAGATTTCTAACTTCAGCTAACATCCCCTGGGTTTTGATGGAGATAGGAGTGGATCAGAAAATGCTTTCTGGTTTGGTGGCTCACTGGTGGAGATTGGTATAATATTCTCAGCCACTGTATGTTTTGCTTTCTTCATGGTCAGGTCACAGGTATTATTGAATGCTGGGTCTGGGAGGGAGGAAGGTGGAGTTTTGTTTGGTGAGGTTTATTTAATATCACCCAGCTGTATTATTTCAACATCCTCGTGAGTTGCTGGGTGAAGAAACATAGTTTGGAGTAAAAAAAAAAATACACTTACTGAGTGCCTTTAAAGGTCCAAGTATATGCTGTCAAAACATGTAGATTTGAGATGTTTAATTTTCATAGAAAAATGTCTCACAATTCCCTTTGCTACAATTGGCAACCTACCTACCACATCCTATATGATGGAGCTATTACTCTGCTTCAGAACAGGGCTGGCTCTTGAACCACTTGCATCTGTATTATTATTTATAATCAACATTTAATGATAGCTATGTCTCTAAATGAAGGTCTCTTATTCCTCAGATATATCAAAGAACGTTTGCATGATTTTAGCCAAAGTAACCATGGATATTTGATTATTCCTTTACACAATTTCATCAGCCATGTCTATGATTAACACTTACAATATATTCTATTGCATTTATGCAATATAAATAATTACCTCTCCTTTAAGTAGAATGGATTATTACCTAGTGTAACTTCCCATTATGCAACTCTTTCCAAGATTTTAGAAGTGTCTCAGAGTGGTGTGTTTCATCACAGATGTGCTCACAGGTCTTCAGACTGCTTTGGACTAGCCTCTTTAAGGAAGCTTCATGCAGTATCGTAACTTAGGTTTTCCCCATTTTTCCCGGAGACAGACCAAAAATCCCCCCCACACACCCCACCCAAAAGTGTTGGTATCACCTGGCATGAAGCAGAAGTGGCGTCTTCCAGCACCAGGCAATCAGAGAATTCTAAGCTCTCTTGGGTGCTTCATTTCACCTCAACAGAAATGAGAGGCAGGATACCAACAGCAATGACCACAGTACGTGTTTCACTCAAAACTTACCAACAAAGCACAGTTCCTCTCTGCTATTTTGCTAATCCATGTAACACTCATCAAGGCAATATGACTGTAGGAGATAAAGGAAAGGATACATACAGTTAATCCTTATAATCAGAAAGGATATAAAGAACATTTGTCTTAATTTGCTCTCAGACTTCTGGCACACTTAATGGCTCTTGTCTGGCAGACATACTTACTTTGAAATCTCTGTGACAGATCTGACTCTTGTGTATAAAAGGATAATACTCTACCAAGGCAACTCTGTCAGCATAAATAGCTGCAATGGAAGAAAAAACTTTGACATTAACTTCAGTAGTGGATTATTTGGCTGTTTAAATTTGACGTATTCAATCTCTTCTGTTACCTTAGGTTTTCTAACTGCAGCAATAAAAGGAAGTGTTTACCAAAAATCAACAAAAATTAAAAGACTTCTTAACACCAATGTAGCATTAAGAAGTAGTCATTCTTTATTCAGCCAGATGCATAAGGGGATATCTCCTCCAAAAATCATGCATGCTGAGTAGAGAAAAAGCTCCTGTTCATGTAGTGTACGTTACATACATGTTCATTGATTTTCCCAGAATAAACATTTCCTCAAAATCATTAACCTATTTTCCCTCCCCTTCACACATCCAGTCATCTGTCTTGGGAGTCTCTTTGGTGGTCCCTGGTGGTCAATGACCCCACAGTCATCCCTGACTGCCTGGTAAATTGGTAAAAGTTGGCACAACTGGGCTGGTTGCTTTCCAGTTTTTCCTACAGAAAATGTGCAGTTCTATAGGCCAGTGGGTTTTGAGGAATGAGCATTTTATTAGTCCACCAGATGCAGTAAACAGAAGTATTACCACGTAGAAAAACATCTCAGTTTAAAGCAGGTAATGAAGTACTTCATTTTGTTGCATGTGTGCTGCAAAGACATAGCATGTGAAAAAGTAACAAGTTGTTTGGTGCTGTTGCCTGGCTAAAATCTCATCATGCGAGTGCCTGCACCACATGTGCCTGCAGCCAATGGTTATAGCTCCCAGAGAGCCCCAGGACCTCCATACCTTCCTAGCACTGCCTTTCCATGGCAGGCATCTGTTTTTGGAGAGATGCTTACCTGGCATGGAAAGCTATTGGTCTTAACACTAATCATTGGTGTTTAGAGAAGGCAAAAAACATCCAAACCCTAAGCTGAACAGAAAGCAACTTTGAGAACACTGTAAAAAAGTGTGCCTTTTATGAACAATGAAATCCAGTGGGCAAGTCACTCGATTCATAAGTCACATTTAATAGTTCTGTTAAATTATGTCAAAGTGACATTTCAGAGCCTTTACATTATTTTTAAGGTATTCACAAGCAATGAAACCAGAAAACCAAAAGTATATCCATTTTTATTATGATAAACATAATTTTACAACCTGCACATGAATAGCTTCTCCATTGTCTGTGGACTTTGAACAGATGCATAATAATCTTAAAATAATTCAGATAGCCTTTCTAGACATACCACCCTCTTAATCTTATGGTTTTTTATTTGCTCTGGCAAATTTGACTCTTGCAGGAGTCAAGCACATACACAGATACACACAAAATAAGGAAAAACTGTGAGGAAAAAGATACATCAGACTTGCCTGCTTAAATAAGGACACTGTATTTTCCTGAGGTAAATTTTTGCTTTTAGTTTGTTATAGGTGACAATATTTATCCCATTTTTCATATTCTGTATAGGTGATAAATAACAATCAAGGAGTCAGTAGTAAATAAAAAATGTTTTATTTTATGGAAGTATACAATCAATCAACATACTTCAATATTGATACCAAAACTGATTATTTTGTTCATATAACTTCCATTATTTTGATCCTGATTTTGCCCTAACATTCCGTTGTGAGAAACTTTCCAGTGAATTTCATGCCCTTAACACTCAAAGAGCAATTTCTCATGTGTTTATATTTTGATTGCTTTCTTGGTGACACGAAATACTTAAACGAGTTAAGGAGATCAATATGCAATCTGTTTTTTACTAACAGAAGCCAAAGGGAAGCCACCCTCTTAGCTCTGAACCCAAGCGGACTGAATCTAAAGGAATGCAAGTGATTCTAGAAGGAAGTTTTGTAAATTTTGTATTGCTTCACATCCTGTGCTGTTTTAGACAAGGTTTTTAAATAAACACAAGAATGTATACAATGTGGCACTATGAATCATATCAAGTATGCAGCATTGGGTAGATGTTTCCTTTTAACCATTCTAGAAATAGTTTAAATCTAAAAACTATTTGTTCAAAACACAAACAATACAACAGGAGTGTCTTCTTGCTATAGAGGACACATCACTCCTGTACAGGTAGCAGCAAGTTACAGAGATAACTTGTCAAAAAGATTGACTCATGCTTATGCTTTAGAAGGGGATCTGCCTGTATAAAAGAAGTATACTGTATAAAAGAAGTATACTGAGCAGACAGCAACCACAAAAACAGAAGTGGTGCCAATGGTAAGATATTATGAGCCAATCATAAGATATTATGAGCTGAAAGCTCATAGAGGTTTATCATATCCATCTTTTTGTCTGAAAAAGCAACAAAAAAAATCAAGTATTAACTGCAGAAACATACTCGTGCTACAAATAAAAACAGTGTAACTTGTGTGTTACCAAAATAGGAAAAATTTTCTTGTTGCTGTAACATCAAATGTCCTCACTTATTTTACAACTTTACTTGCAGATATGTTTACTCTAAAGAGCAAGCCTTCAACCTTTCATATAATTGCATGAAACTTTGACTATAACTGGTAAAATGCTGTATATGATGGTGTAGTAATTCATAACTTTTTGAAAGGTTGTTCTTAATTGTAGTTAAAGACTGCTTTAGAATCATCAATGTTTAAAAAAATAGATAGTTTGACAAATAAATATTTTTTTAAAAATAAAACAAATAAAACAGGAGTTATGTAGAGTGAGTGAAGGCTCTCTGTAAGTTTGGGATGAATTCACACTTCGAAATATTTTTCTTTAAGATCATGTAATTGAAAAAGTCAAAGAATAATTAAAAATGCTAAATAATCAAAATGGAGTATTTCTGGTTAGGTTTCAAAATTTGTCTTACAGGAAATGTTTTTTCCTCTCATTTTTGCAAAATTCTGTCTCAAACAAATTTGAATTATATTTGCCTACTCCTGCTCCATGTTGTGGCAACCGCAGAGAGGAAAATAAAGATACCTCTTCACCCTGATAAATAGATAAAATAGATCCCTAAGAAAGATGGTATAAAAATTAACATTCAAAAGATGTCCCAAGAACTTTCCTACTCCTGAGGTGAAAGCAGTTACACCTCCACTGCATTAGCAACACAGAATATACATTTTTATGACCTGTCCTCTGCTCTCTGCACTGACTTCAGATAAAATTCACCTGGCACAAAGTAGTTCTTATCTGGAATAGCCTGTTACACAACATTGACCACCCCCTTCATATCTCAGGGATTAATGGAAAATGAAATAACCAGTGTGTAAGTGTGAGCTACATGTAATGATTAATGAGGATCAAATGAAAAACATGGACACACACACACAGAATGTCAAATACTACTTCTCTCATCTAAGGCACCTCCAATTAGTTCATAGAAAAAATTTCTAGTCCTGTAGCTCTCAGAGATTCCAGTGTTGTGGATCTATGATGGTTGTATGGTCAGGCAGTATGGTGCCTAATCTAACAAAAATTAAACAAAGGCCACCAAAAGCTATCAGAAGTTTCTGCAAATTCAGCAGAGAACACATAGCAATAGGGCAGTACCACCTTTTGATATCTTGAAACAGTACTATATTTTGATAAGATTTGCTCAACATTTAGGACTGACAGTAAAATGCTGATAGGTAATGTTAATAGTAAAAACAAAAACAAAAGCCAAACTAAACAAACATATAACACAAACCCAGTAATTAACTAAATAAGTGTCCAAACACCAATAGAAACTTTCTAGAGCTGAGGATGGTTACTTTTTAATAAGAAGCTTCACTTATTTCAAGTTTAAATATTTCTTCTTTCGCAAGTCAGATACTGAACATCTCTTATCAAAGTTTTTTCTCACTGTTATAAATAGATTTTTCAGCACTTAAATTTCTCCTTGATAATTTAAACACACTGAGAGTCTTTAGGAACTAATTAAAGGCCTATCTTCTAGTTGTTCCCTCACTCTTTTTTTTCTTTTCTGAATCTTCTTCAATACTTTTTTTTTGTAAATTATAGACTTCAGAATTGAATGTAACATTCTTTCAGTAATCTCATCAACATCAAAAGGAATACAGATATTAGCAAGAACATATAATTC
This sequence comes from Pseudorectes ferrugineus, assembly GCA_008033365.1. Classification (NCBI taxonomy): domain Eukaryota; kingdom Metazoa; phylum Chordata; class Aves; order Passeriformes; genus Pseudorectes; species Pseudorectes ferrugineus. The sequence goes on from QWTY01009024.1 coordinate 7,773, forward strand.
CATCATTAAACATCATTGTCTTGACATTGTTCCTTAAGCTCATGTATAGATTCTCAGTGGAAAAATGCACCATAAAAAAACCAATTTGACATTCTCCCTATGACATTTATTTTTCAAAACCTCTCCATGGGTCTCAGTTCTCTCGGCACAACCTTCCCATTCTGTTCTTCTCCGCAAAATGGTTTCCAGCCCTTCAGGTTGTCACTGACATCCCCTAGAGCACATTTTTTGAAAAACACATGCTCTTTTTTATTTCTTTCATTCTTTGTCCCTTCTTTCCAGAAACAGTTCACCTTCGGGAAGGAGCTTAGCAGGGTTTAAGTGAAAAGACTGATGAAAAAGCTGTATCAAAAATTTTATTTCTCTTAATTACTGTATAGTAGATACTTGTTCTCCCTGATTTGAATCAATTGCATCCAAGTGAAATGCTTTGTGGGTTGACTCACTTGAACGAGGAGCTATGAAATTGGGGAGGCAGATGGTAAAGGTGACACTGGAAGTGGACAGTGAGAGGCAGATCATCAAGAGTAATTTATTCCTGCTAGGCTTGGGCTGCCAGCAAGAAAGGAGATACCTCAGCAGCACCTTGCTCCTTTCACCTGGTCAGAGGCAGCCTAGGTGTTTCCCAGTAAAGAGGACACGTCATGCCTATACAACATGTTTGGGACAGGAGAGTGGGCCAGGTCCCCAGCAGTATGGGTTGGAAGTAGGCAAGTGTGAGGACAGCCAGCAAACAAGGATACGAGGCATTTGGCGAAGGGGCCACAAAGCCTGGCCACCTCTGAGCCGATGCAAACTGCGCCCTCCCACCCTTACCAAAGAGCACTCACACGTTGGTATGAGAGCAGCAACACTGACTCAGAGGCTGTGTTTGTTCCGGTGGCCAGCGTTTCTGACGCTGGGGCTCTGTGAGATCAGGCAGACACACAGACCAGATTACACATCGTGAGTATCAGCAACTATGTTTTGGGCAAGTGCTGTCTTCAGCAGCTGGCTTGGTTCAATGGAGCAGTTGTGAGTGTCCTGAGGGGAAGATCACAGCCTTTGAGGAATCGTATGATCCTAATAAGCAGACACTAATACTCTGACTCTTCTCTATTAATTATATTTTACTAGAAATAAAACCTGGGTTATTTCTGAGAGAGGTATTTTTTCCTACATGCATTCTATTTTGATAGTAAACACAACACAAAGATAATCTGTGCAATATCCAATATTGCTTTACCCTAATGACCTGTGAAAAAATGAAAATGGCATTAATATGCTAGCTTTCCAGATGTAGACTGCAGTCGCTGAGGATCTTTTAATTATCTTTAATTACATTAACAACAGAAAAAAAATATTAAAAACTTCTGTAAGACAGAAAACCACACTTGGCTCAAGTACACCTCAGTGTGTTGGTTTTAGGCTAATTTTTAAAGGTAGAGTTTTTCCTTTCATCTATTCCATATTGTCTTTCTAATTTTAGCATTTTCATATCAATATTAAGTTAACGGCAAGCAGCTCGCATATAATGTTTGTACAACATCTTTGAATTTAGTTTGGTGGCACTTTACTCTTACTGGGTGTTTGTGAGCAAAGATCATAAGGATAAAATATCTCTTGATTCCTTCTACTCATAGGAGAAACAGCTTGTAGCCATCCCTTAAATGTATGGAAAAATGACAGAAACCTCCTGCCGGCAGAATGTTCCTGTGTATGAAAGCCATTGTATGAAACAAAAGCCATATGGAAACAAAACTGAGATCAAATCAGGGAATTAAACACCAATGATCACAAAGATGTTTGCACAAAAAGCAAAACACACACTTCCACAACTCAGGCATTCTGAGTCTTTTGACTCAGTTTCCCCACCTATGATGTGCACATGCAATATTAAAGACCTCTGGTCCCATGTTTCCCTCGCAGTTTTCAGACACCCTGCACACTATCCATGGTCAGTGAAGCTACAGAGCCCGTCACAGCCCTACACATGCCCCCTTTAGCCCCCTTTAGGGGCCATGTGCCATCAGGAGGATGTCCCTGTCACACATCGCCCTGGCTGCTCCTGCACGCTCTCCTCTTGGCTGTCTCTGAGTGAGCCTTCGTGGTGCTCTGCCTTTTGTACAGCCCTGGAAAGGGATTTTCGTGCTTCCAAACTGTCTAACAATCATTGCTTTACAAGTATTATGATCTCTGAGTCAGTTATTTTAACTCTTACTGTAATTCACCCTGAAATTCGTTCTGGCGAAGCCCCAGAAACCTTTCTCCCTTCTCTCCCCATTTCTGAGGCACTGAGCTCTCACACCCCGTGACCCGAGGCTGAGACTGGGTTATGCAGAAGCCTCGCTCACCCTGCATCAAATTCAAACCATTTTCTGCTCGTTGAAGCACTGACAATAACACCACCTCGTTACCTCTACAAACAGAGACCAAAAGGCGGTGCGAGGCCGGCCGGCCGGGGCGCGGCGGCTCCTGACCCTTCCGCCGAGCTATCAATAGATGGCAGCACGAAGCTCCTTCTCTCCCGAGCGCCGCACAAGGAAGATGCTCCCGGCGGGAACACGGGACAAGCTTTCCAACAGAGGTCACACACCAGCTGTTAACAGCCTCGGCTCGTCAGCGAATGGCTCGGTGGACACTTGCAACAAGGCAGAAGTATGGAGATGGCCCTTCAGTAAAATGTCCTGATGTGTTTGCAGTACATTTAGAACCGGTCAATAACAGGAACTAAAATACAGTTTCCACTTGAGTTTACTTGGATCTTTACTGGTGTGGGTGGAAGTCCTAAAATGGTGTCCTACAATGAAAGAAAGCAATAGTCAAATCAGGTCAGGACGCTCTTTGCACTGAATTAAACCACAAGTTTTAACTCGGAAGGGGTGAGACTTTGATACAGCCCACTACACAATTTGACCAGTTTGTGTGTTTAGAAGAAGCAACTTATACTACATGAAAATTTGAGTGTGTATTAAAAATAACTTTTCCCTAGCAAAGATGAGTCCTTCAGGAGTGTCTCAAAACTGCTGCATCCTCCCTTCTTGCACTCAATGTGACTCTTTTTTTGTCTGGACCAAATTTTTAACTTCCTATTTTGCCACTTCCTCTATTCAAAATAATACTTTTTCTATTCACAGAATGTCTCTTTAATCATAAATAACTTTTCCTCACACCCCACACAGGACCCCCCCCCCAATGTACCATTCCTTAACATCCCTTTTTCCTGTCTGTTTTTCATTTTCTTCAATTCTCATGCTCTTAAGAGTGAAAACCTTCACATTAAAGCATCTCTTTGCAGTCCCACATGTAAATTCACTGAGTTGGACAGGTTATCAAAACTGGCCAAGTGATCTGGTGATCTCTGAAGGATGTGTGAAATGGGAATGAATATGACTGAGCTTTTCTGCTGCCATACAAATGGAGACACTGTGATGGCACTGCTAGGGAGACAGTTTTTACTACGATATTTGATATATCTGCTCATAAATGTAAATATTTATGCAACAAAACTATTAAAGCAGTTCATTAATAACTTTTTTTCACGCAAAGGATGTTTCAATATAATATCCTGAACAGATAATATCCAGTAAAGGAGGAAAATATACCTTCTTCAAAGCATTCAGACTAAGAACCTTGAATTTCATTGTTCAGTTTCAATATTAAAAGGACTCAGAACATTGACTTCAAGACCTTTAATTTCCTGCACCATGCTATATACTTTTAAGAAGTAATTTTGCAAAGAAAGAAAAATATTTTGCTATTCTTTTCAGTAGCGAACCTATTATTTCTGCTTAAGGCCTCCCAAGTTCTGGAGCAATTAGCAGTTTCTTGTACAGATATTGACTGAGTTAAAATGCAGAGTCTACAGCATCACTTCTGGATGCCTAAAATCAGTCCTAATGTCAGCACCAGGGATAGTGCCATTCACATCCAATAGAGTTCTCTCAGTTTCCTGCATGTCTACAGCAGAACGTGCTGAGTGCCAACATTAAATTCTGGCTTCTTATCAACAGTGTCATAGTATGCTTGTTAGGTGTTATGATAAGTCGAGCTGGAAACAGATGGCTACACTTGTGGAGGGATCTAACATTTTCATTTTGTGGTCAAGGTTGGGGAATATATGTACTGGACAAGCTGGAAGTGCCTCAGCACATCACCCAGCTCTCCCAGCAGGTTTAAGAACTCTTTTCTCTCTTTTTTTTTTTTTTTTTTTTTAATCTTTTCTTTACTTCTTTAAGACAAATCTAGTTCACCATGGATTGAAGCCTTTATCATCCACCTGCTTTATGGGCTCTTCTGACTTCACTGGTCACAATCTCTCTCAGAATTCCTTTGGGGATTTCAAAATCATGTAGTTAACATCACTTTGTCTTTAAACTTTAGCTAGATGACATCAGGCTTGTTTTCTTGAAGCTTTTTTTTTCCAGTTTTTTATGCAAAAACCAAATATTCAGACTTACCACAGAAGTCTTTCCTTGTTTTTACCCTGGCAGAATAACACTCAAGTATTCTTTCAGGCGTCTCCAAGCATGTTTAGCTAAGCTTCAGGTTGGGGAGAACTTTCTGCCAATATGAAAAGAGGCAAAGGAGAGTCATGAGTTTAAGTGGAAAAGATTTCCTCAGAAGGGTGAAAACCAACAGTTTTCCTGTGAAGTTCAGATAACAGGGAGATAGCCCGGGGCTGCAATCAGAGGTAAAAGCCCTCATGCTTGTTAATTTATTCTCCTTTTCTAAGCAGCAGAGATCACTGCAGAAAGGTATGACTGAGGAGATATGGATTGTTGAAGATAATTTATGGTATGCAATTCTATTTCAACTTATCAAAAATGTGCAGAGGAGGGAAGTGACACCTACACTTGCAGCCAGAGGGTGGCCATAGATCTATTTCTGCTGCACTGGAAGCTGCATCCCCCTCTCCTGTCACGATTATTTGCACATCCAGTACCCAGTCAAAGTGCAGTCACATCCTTGCTGTGTGGCAGCATCAGTCATGGGACTCTGGCGTGGGGGAGCAGGCAGAACAGCTAGCTCCTCTATTCATCCTTGCAGGCCATGGATGTTGCAGGATGCACATCTGGCACATGTTAAAAAGAAGCATTGCTTTTCACACAGGAGGTATATGACTGGTCACGGCAGAGAAACTGCTGCAGAGACCTGGAAAGGTGCCAGCAGAAAGGACCTGGGGGTGCTGCTTGGCAGTGGCAAAACATGAGCCAGTGTGTGCCCATTAGGACAAGAAGAATGGAATCCTGGCCTGTATCAGAAATTTTGTGGCCAGCAGGACCAGACCAGTGATTGTCCCCCATGCTTGGCACTGGTGAGGCCACACCTCAAATCCTGCGTCCAGTTCAGGCCTCCCACTACAAGAGGGACATTGAGGTGCTGGAGCAGGTCCAGAGAAGGGCAATGGAGCTGGTGAAGGGCCTGCAGCACAAGTCTGACGAGGAGTGGCTGTGGGAGCTGGGGGTGTTTAGCCTGGAGAAAAGGAGGCTCAGGGATGTTATCACTCTCTACAAGTTCTTGATAGGAGGTTGTAGCCAGGTGGGAGTTGGTCTCTTCTCCCAAGTAAAAAGTGACAGGAGAAGAGTAAGCAGCCTCAAGTTGTTCCAGGGGAGTTTTAGACTGATTGTTAGGGAAAATTCCTTCACAAAAGTGTTGTCAAGCATTGGAATAGGTTGACCAGGGAAGAGATTGAGTCACCATCCCTAGAGGTATTTAAAAGACATATAGATGTGACACTCAGGGACACAGTTTAGTGGTGGACTTCACAGTGTTAGGTTTACAGTTGGACTAGGTGATCTTAAAGGTGATTTCCAACCTTAGCAATTCTGTAATTCTGTGCAATCAGAGCAGCTTCTGATTGACACCACAGTATTTTGGCTCTGTGACCCCTTCGCAGACACAAAGACAAGAGACAGTTCTTAGATGCACCTGGGCAATGGCAACAGAATCACGCTGTAGAAGGGAGGAATTTTGCTTTGAAGTGCGTCTGGCACATGGACCAAATCTCAACTAATACTGGTTTGATGAGCAAAAACTATGAAAATTATCTATCATTACCAAGAGGTTATATAACTAAAGGAAAGCAGAGTAATGGCAATGATTAACACAATGCACAGTCTTCACTGAAAGCTAATCCACTAAACCAGACAGAGTCTATACCCTCCAGGAAAATATTTTCCATCATGGAGAATCTTTTCTACAAGAGTTAAGATGCCATTCTGCAAGCCAGTAATAAGTTCTACTCTGTATTGCACACAATTGGAAATTGTTACACAGGTGAAAACTCTGTTTTGTTATGCTTTACAAATGTGTATCAGTGAACTAATTTTGTTATTACTTAATCAAGGTAACAATTAAATTTCATTACCTAAAAAATTCCTTTCATATAGTGATCATGAAGCAAAGGATGAATATTTTAGATGCTTGTATTAATCAGATCTCATACCACACAGAACAATTTCAGTATGATTCCCCTAGCAATGCTTCTGCAAACTGCATCTCACCTCAGGGTATTTGAGACAAGCATTGTACCAGATTCCCACTGCTTGTTTTATCTTCTTGCTGCTGTTTGCAGTCTTGTAGTCATACACAAGACAATTTAGGGGGAGACTGCAATAAGTGGAAGGGATGACCCTTCCCTGTGCCATTTTTACAAGGCTTATTCCCATCTCTTCATCTCATTTCACCAGCAGAACAGTGAACACTGCCCAGAAATCAATTGGTGGGTAAGCAGCAGCACCTGCCACCTTCCATTGCCCCACACATGTTTAAGGTATTGTAGCCCCCTCGCTAAGTTACTGTGGGTAAGGCCAGTGATGCCTTCTGGTCTCTTTCTCTTATTCTGCTAGCAAGAACCATGTTTTCTGCAGAGATTTCAAATACTTTTCAAAGCTTTTAGAAAGAATATATTTGTCTGAATAATATTCTGTGGTCTTATTTTCAGTATGTATTGTGCCCTCTGTTTTTTATCTAGGGGTTTTTACCTTTTAATTTTTTTTTTTAATTTAGAACCACAAAGTTGTTGGACCACTGCCAGCTTTTTCAATTCTTTAACCAGGCATTTCAATGGAAAGGGGGTAGCTTGAATTGTAAAACTAGGTCCTACTCTTTACTCCTGTTTGTTTGTTTGTTTGTTTGTTTGTTTGTTTTGAAAAGAATGGGTTTAGGCATCCCAACAGGTTGTGTGACATACTTCGTTTTTCATCAGTTTCTTGCCTGGAGACAGCATGATCAGTTAAATTTGTAGAGTGGCACATACTGGGCAGATGCAAGAACCTTCGTAAGTCATCAAGCTTCACTCAGTCCTCACTTCAGAGAGTTCCAAATAGCAACAGCATCACATCTTGTTTTCTTCATTCTTACTTATGACTCTTTCTACAATACCATAAATTTGCTTCTGCAAGGGAGCCAGAAAAAGAAGGATGCAATTGGTGGCAACAGACAGAAACTGCCTTCTCAGAAACATGGCGGAGGTGATAGGAGAGAATTTAATTAGCCCTCATAAAAAATTGAGAAAAAGTGGAAATAAGTGTGTATTATTGTTCTTGAGAAAGGAAGAAACAGTGAAGCAGGATGGAGAGGAAAACACACTTTAAATCTATGAAGAAGGAATATGTGCTTTGTAACATTCTCTGAAGTAGCATGGAAAGGATGTATTTACCAGTTCCAGACAACCATGTGACACTTTTTGAAGGAAACAACTTTAGCATGCAGAGTAAGAGGAAAAATGAGAATTAGATGTCAAGGTGACAATTTTCTTTTGCTTTATGGAGTTCTCTTGACACTGTATAAAAATCCATTAGTTACCCTGCTTACTACTCTAATACCTAAATTTTTCCATTCAGTTTAGTATTGCTAGTGAGACCTGCAGCATTTCTTATTCTGAAGGCCTTTAGATATTTCCAAGATGCAGTATTTCATTTTTAGTTTTTGCATCCTTTAAAAACAAGTGTGCGGTGTTAATCCTGTTACCATTTTCTCATTGTGTGCACAGTCAACGTGAATGTAGTCATTATAAACTTATTTTCCCTATAACTTTGCTCAGAATGTTAAGACAGTCTTATCACTTTATTTCTTTATCGTAGAATAAGGACAATTGTAAAACTGCACAACTGACCTATGTAAGGCTTTTCAAGGACCAAGATGACAACGATTACCCTTGCTTGTTGTGGGCTTGTTGTGGGCCCACACAACTTGTTTTACAATAACCTTAAACCTGCAGAAAAATAAGGTGGGGGGAGAGACAAAAAGAGAGAGAGAAGGAGAGAAGTAGAGAGAATGACAGAAAGAACGAAAGAATGACAGAATGAAAGAAAAAGAAAGAAAGCTCAGTGACTTCACGTTACCCCCTCCTTGTCTGGAAACCATAGAAACCAAACTGAAAGTACAGCCAAGAAGTTCGTCATTTGGCTATCTCTGGCTGATCTCCATGGAAACATTTCACTTTTTGTTGAAAGGAAAGATTTTCAAATCAGACAAATGGCCACAGTCTGACGGGTTATGACATCTTTGGGAAGAATTTAAAGAACAAAAACAATGACAAGTGTTTCTGCTTTACATATTTGTGTTACACTTCTATTTTACGCCATTCATGCCTATTTTATTTAATTATAATTACAGCCTTTCTTTCAGAGTTGTGTTAGCAAATAAGACATTGCATTTGGGGAAAAAGGTAATACCCTGCCAACAAACCAGGGTCTATTCACTCTAGCATCCAATTTAGATATTATTTGCTGTAAACTACATAGATCACCCAATACCTTTTTTGCATGCTTTGCCTGGAAGACTGAATAGAGGTATTGAATGTGTCATAACAACTAAAACTGAGAGTTAAGAAAATGTTTAACACTGGCAAGTCACACCTCTCAGAGTTATTCTTTCAGGAACCCTGCAGAGCCAGGAAGGTACTTCTGCCTGCTTCCCACCCCCTTACCTTTTGAATTACAATAAAAATAAGCACTGGATGATCACGGAAAAAAACTACAGCTACAACAACTTAAATGAAAGGCACTTCCATAGGACTCAAGGCTTTTATTGATCCCATGTAAGTCTTTGGGCACTTAGAGTACGTGCCTGTGAGGGTGCTTTCATCAGAGGTAGAGAGGTGGAGTGACATGAGGATCTTACAGAGGCTTCAGAGTATGGTCGGTATCCAGCTGCTCAGCCACATCAGCAGCAAGGCTGCTCAGGGCACAACAGAAAGAGAAGGCTTTGAAAGACTGCTCCTTTGCAACTGCATATAGTTGTACGTAGGTACCATCTACACTGTATCTACCACTGCACATAAGATATGTCTAAGCAGTACAGATACTCTGCCGAAATACAAATTCCACACTGAAAGCTAAAAAGTCTTGTTACAAAGTGGTCTGAGGTACTAGACCTTAATTTGTTTGTCCTTAGACAGCTCCAAGTTACTGCTGCAACCATTCTACTCCCCTAAATTTTTATTTGCTTCTTTTAATGGTAGTACACATAGCATTTGTGAGAAGAGGGTACATTTTTCTGCTAACGTAAATACACGCAGAAGCTCCACTGCCAGAAAGCTCTTAGGCAACAAAGGAAGGAAAAATACTGATGCCATCTTAGCTTAAACAGAAAAAAAGAAAAGAATCCACAGCCACCCTAATACTATTAAAGAATGATTCTGTTTATCATTGTGTACAGCTCAACAAACTACAGTGCATATGGGATATGACTTACAGTCTTAGAAAAGCCTCTAGATTTCTCTGATTCATCATGCAATGATTATTATTTCCAACATCAACATTATTGCATTGTGACTTAGCTAATGCCTCATGATGGCAGTTTATTACAGTGCTCCTATCAGTGGCCTACCTGCAAAGAAATAGTGACAACAGAAATTAATGTAAGAGAAATATTACCAGCAATGAAGAAACATCATCTGACTTCAGCTGCAGACAAACTGTCACTGAACAAAAGAGAGAAAATATGCTGATGCTTCCTAAAATTTGAAAGACTATCAAAAAGACTGCAATAAATTATAGAGACAGAAGTAAACAGAGCAGGAAACTCAAGGAAGTAATGAAAGAACATTCATAAAGAGAAAGTGACAGGCAAAATATGGCTCTGCTGAAAGTTTTATCAAACAGTCAAAGTAAAATAATAGTCCAGAGACAAGAGCAAGAAAAAGGTCATATCTACTCAGTTAGAAGAGGTTACTTTACTAACATACAGATGAAGATTTGTATGAAAAAGATGACAGAGTTTGGTCCAGAATATTCAAATCTTTAAGAAGTATTCTAAATATTTTGACCACATCTGGCTTCTCTGTACAATTCAACAGTTAGGATCTAGAGGATTAGTTGGAAGATGCCCTTTGTATTAAAACCCCTCTAATATCAGAATATAATAAAACAGAATATAATAAAACAGTTGTGCAGGAGCAAACTGTACAGGATTTAGGTTAGATTTGCTCAATGATCTTAAAGGGTTTTTTTAACCTGAATGATTTTATGATAAAGGTGGTTAACAGTGGTATAGTTATTGCTTTCACTGCCCATAATTATGGTATGGATATGTCAGTTCTGTAGACTACTTGATCTGTAAACATATGGGAGGGCAGGGTGTATATTATTTTGACTCAACAAGTATGGCAGACTGACATTTTCCAGCTTGATTCCACTGAAGTTTGGGTGACTTTTTAAATCAACTCTTGAGAATTCAAAATCAATCTCAAGAAATTTTTGAAATGTTTGTGTATGGGGGAAAAAAATTATTTTCTATTTGTGCTTAGATGGATTAGCTGCCCAAACACAAGAAGAAAGATGATTAACTTAATAGTACCCAACAACGTCAATCTAAAGCTGTCTTTGTGTCCTGATGCATATACAGAAAAAAGGGGCTGTAGGCAAGGTATCCAACTTGTTCTGTTCAGCACTGCTGCTTCCCACAGAGTATCAGTTTCAAGAGATCCATGGATCAGCTGGAGAGAACCTAGAGGAAGACAAGAAAAATAATCAGAGTGCTACAAAATGTCCTATAGGGAACAACTGAATTAATTGCAGCTACTTAGTTTGGAGAGAAGAAATCTAGAGGGAGACTGAGCAGCCTTCTGATATGCAAAATCTTCTTGTAAGGAGAATAGATCAATCTGTTTCTGTGTCCATTGCAGGAAGGTCAAGGAACAACAGACTTATACTTCACTTGGGGGATTTGGTCTAGAGATCAAGAGAGATGTATTTCTAGCCTTAAGCTTTGTGATAATTTTCCTAAGAGAAATAGAGAAATCTCCATCACTAGCAGTTATTGAGACCACATCACACAAACATCTGTCAGGAACTATTTATACGTAATTGGTACTCCTTGGGCCAGAAGAACTGGATACATCAGAGTTTACCTGCTTTACTCTGGAGGCCAGAGCCACAGACCCCTTCGATGGCAACTGAGGCACAGGGCAAACTCAGTTCTCTTCTTTAACCTGGAAAGGCAAAGGGGAACTCATCACTTAGGTGTAAGGCACTGGCCATGTTATATCAGCTGTGCCAGACTAGACAGCCTCCCCAGGTCCTTAGACCTTGTTTCCTACAATATTCCAATATGAGGAATTGGGAGTGGTAGAAACAGAGCATTTCAACTTTTTAACATATGACAAAGTAATCACGCTTGAAACTTGAATACTATTGTGAAAACATGACTCAGAAATCAGGTGAAAATAGATTTGGATTAAGATAATTTAGGGAACCTTTAAGCATCCTATGTGTCATAGCTGTTAGAAATTTTTAAACACCCTCATCTGGATGCTTACTTGGAAGTTACCTCTTTGTAGGAAAGATAAAGGACATAACAGCATCTCCCCACCCCTCCTCTGCCAGGCCTTTCCCTTTCCCTCCAGTAGGACAGGAGCCTGCACAAGCTCCCAGAACACTGCCAGTCCTTGAAGGCAGTAAATATTCCTTCAGCAATAAAAAGCCAGGCAATAGTGAGATAGGGCAACCAATAATTACTGTGCAATGTGGATAAAGCACCCTTCAAATGCTAATTTTAAAAAAAAATTATTATGCTTCAAAAACTATGAATGTGCATCACTACAGGGTAGTTTTGGACTAGAATTTCCTGGATTTCTATATTTAATAATTACACTTCTATTGTTCTTGACTCAATTGAAACTATTTTGTGGCTACTAAGACCACCCTCGCACGAACAGCTTCTTCTTTGCTTTCACACAAAAATATGAAAATTTCCCCTTGACTTCTCTTGCTGCAGCTTGTAATAGAACTGCATCTGGAAACACTGTACCATATTCTTATACTACTTTTACAGCAGGAACTGCTAAGTACTTTGGCTCGCTTACAAATTCCTCAATTCACTAAGATATAATTGTGCTGTGATTCATGCCTCTGCTAAATCTATGCGAGTTGTGGGCATGATTATTAACATCACATCAAACCCTAGAACTAAAGAGATTAGCAAACAATTTTTTTTTTCCTGGACATTGGCACTTAGGAGATAAATTACACTGTCAAAATGTTTAAGGAAAACAAAGCACAATTATGACAGAAATGGTTTTATTTTCCAGATTGCTCTATTTTGAAAGAGTTCATCAATTGTTATATGGCAAAATATAGCATAATTTGAGCATTTGTTTATCCATGGAACAGCACAAGCACAGCATAAAACAACCTTAAGTGTTCAATTCAGGAACTTATGGTATTATTTCTTCATTTCAATGGAATTTCACACTCAGAATGTTATAAGCCTCTGTAGTGACATACAGTAGCATAAATAGGCCACTGTATGTGACCTTGTAATTGCTGTGAAGACTATAATATCTCTTTGAACTGCAACCATTGGGCCACAAATGGCCTCATTGACTTCATTTCAAATTTAAGTTTTGCTCAGTTTCAAATTTAAACTACTGCCTTTTCTTATGAGTTTTTCTGCTGACGAGTATCTCTTCCCAGCACAGGTATACATCAGCTATGATCAAATGATCATTCAACTGCACTAAAAATCATGGCCTCTTACTTTTCATTTCTAGGCAGATTTTTTTTTCCCCCCACATCCTCTAAATGTTCCACTCAGTAGATTTATTTTTTTCTAGGATACTGCAGATTTTTCAAGGAGGGAAGGGGTAGAGTAGGAAACTGTCAGGCAGGGTAGAAGGGGTGAATTAAATGGGTAGCAACACATGCCATTGACTTTACAAAACTCTAAAATGCATTAAAGAGTAACAGGAATTATACTGTGGCTGCAGAATATTGTCACTGCAGTTTCTCAGGAATTTCTCATGTAAATTTCCAGAGGAATTCCAGTGGAGAAGGGAAGTCTGGCAAGAAATAACAGCTTTAACTTTTTTAATGGCAAATTTGATGATGAGGATGTCTTTCCAGGCCACTTGACAGTGGCAGAGATCACCTTCTTAAATAGTTTTAAAGTTTTTTTTTTTTATGTCCTTTCTCAGCAAGATCATTGCAGAGAGCTGTGCTAAAAAATCATGGTTAGGGAAAACATTGTACTATATGCATCATCCATCACTAGGAATCTCTGTTAATATGGTGATACAAGCAATCTAAACTAAACATAAAGATTCTGATGCATTTATCATAATTTATTTTGTCACATGCGTAAAACAAATGGATGAATAAAAAATACTTATCTCTAAAGCCATTAAGGAAATTTGCCTTATTAATAGTGCCTTGAGGTTTATAATAAATGCTATGTTACTCTTACCCCTTTTACAAGTAAATCCTATTACTTACAAAATAAATAATTGAAACACATCAGTGCCTCTAGTCACTAATCACTCATATCTAAGAGCTTTCTTGTGGCAATTGATTGTCTTGGTAGTTATACACTAGAATATTTTCAGATAAAATGTACTTAAATGCTTTTAGCAAAGAATAAAGGAGCTGAAAATACTTTTGTTTTTGTCACAAAATTGTAAGATCAAGACCACACAGATTTTCGGTGTCTGATAATAGGAGCAGATCAAAGCTCACTCCTAATAAGGTAAAATATTACATTCAGATGTTCAGCATACTGAACACACACACATACACAAAAGAGACTTGCAGAGATTTTGGAGCTACCTCGTGCAGGAGTACAATTCACTTTAGAGAAGCTCTGAGATAGATAAGAGGACTAGCTCAACACACCAGACCAGGAATAGCAAGAGAAGTCTGGAGAGATGGGAGCTTGCATTCTGAATGTCCAGCCTGAGCAGCTGGTTATCATCGCCACCTCATATGGATGGGAAGGGGAACCATGCCTACAGTGGTCCAGAGGCTTGGGAGCAGGTCTTGGGGCTCAGGTCTGGCCAGGGCAGAGCAGGAGGCACAGGAACTGGCATTAAGCATTTGTTGTTACAGATGCTGGACACGGCACTACAAGTAGGCTGTTGACACAACAAGCCTGAAAATCATCCCGGTGGTTTTTTCAGTCAGAGCTCACTGTTGAAGAATCTTTGCTTTCACAAAGCCTGAACATTCACTCATCTCTATAGCTCACTGCTGGTAATACCAACAAGCCTAAGGTTCAGAATTGTATTATTCAACATATTACTGAGATGAATTTCATCACGGCGTAATTCAAGTACACCACCTAACAATCAAACTAAGAATTACTCAGACTATTATTTCTTGATTAGCTTTCATAAGACTTCAAAAAGACAAACATAAGCAAAAGTTTCAGCCTGGGTAGTCTGCAATTATCAAAAAGCCTACTGTATTAAGAGAGGAACAGCTCCCACGTTAAATCTGCTTTTAAGCTAAAACATATTAAGTAAATATTCAAAGCAATGCACAGTACTAACCTGCATAATCACTTGCTGGTCAGACTTCAGCAGAAGAACCAAAAGCTACTGGGCAGCCAAAGTCGTTAATAGATTAGCACTGAAAGATGATTTTGTTTTGATCAGAGACAGATAAGGATAATTACCAACTATCCTTTTCTTCCCCCTAGTCAGTTTGCCCATCCCGAGCCTCAGCCTTGTTCATAATGATAACAACTGTTAAGCTTTGCAACTGTAAACATGACAGAAGATTTTCATGACTCTTTTCTTCTAAAAATATTAATGTCAAAGAGTAGATGACACAACAGATAACAAGCAATTTCTTGCTTCATTTATCACAATTTTCTTGTTAGCTACAGGGCTCTTTTTAATTACAGTTCAAGCATTGGTTCAGCTACTTACTTTCTTGCTTCTGACAAGTTTGTAAATGTTAGTGTCCTCCTTGATCCAATGCAATCATTAGCAAAAGAGTGCAGCACTGAATCTGACATCATCATCTAGTATCTACCCAAAGAAACACCAAGAAAAAGATTTATCAATGGGTTTTGTTTGTTTTAAAAACAATGACTGTAACCCAGAAGAGTGACTAATTAGTTTTCTGAGACAGTAGCTCATTAAGCTGTTATTAACAAATAGACATTTCTCAGGTCCTATGATCGCTGCAGTACTAGACAATATCCATATGCAAAAGAGAAAATTAGTGATGCTTTCTAGATAATCTTTTTAAGGCAATATAAGCCTGTTGCTTGTAAAAGGAAGTGGAATACAGAACTTGTCAAAACAAGAACTGCAAGCATCATTCAACCACTGTTTTTTAGTGTTGTTGGTTATTTAGAATTTTGGTAACGCTTTTACTTTCCTCAAGTAAATGACAGTAAAGCTCTGAACCACTATTATATTAATTTCTCTTCTACTGGAAACAATCTCCACTCCTGCCATGGCTCACTGTATGTGCCACCCTTTAAATCAGACAGGAGTAACCCATTTGCTACTCTGACAAATACAAATGAAGGCCATATGAGCTCATTGTATGGTGACTGTTTAAGGGCTGTGGAAGCAGAAATCTATTGTGAGAAGCTGTTTCCATCAGGTTTGGATGCAGCAGTTGTAGCCTAGTCATAGGCTTCTGTTGTAGGTAAAATTTGCAGCTATAGATGACAAGAAACAGTACTGTGCTTCATCACTACATTACTGACCACACTTACTTTAAAAGTCTAAAAGTTATGACTGTGATTATGAAGTTATGATTAGGAAGTATTATTACCCTCTATTATCACTTTAAATGAGGGTATTACTTAACTGATTTAGTTAAGTTTAATCTGTGCTATGCTGCAATTAAATAAAGAAAAATCATGACCATTTTAGCACGTTTCAGGGGAACTAAATAGGCTTGGTATGCCTGTTTTTCTAACCATAGGAAAAGAGGATCCTGAGCCAGCTGTAAACAAGGGAATGAAATAAACTTAGTGTGAATGCAATTCATACTTCTTATAATACACCATGATAGTGTACACAAATGTAGGAGACTACAGCACTCTCAGGTATCCAAGGGACCTCCTGGTTTTCTTTAAGACATACATTTGCACATTAAAAGCATCAGATAATTTAAAGTAGATGTTTATATAACAGTACACTAAAACATGTTTAATGTTTATCTGAACAAGTTCACTGATCCGTCCATATAAATTCTTAAACAAGTTGGTTTTATTTTTACTATTTAATCATTTAATCTGTAAAATTATTTAATTTTCATATGAACATTTTTTTTTTTTTGCAAACTATAACTATTGTACTACTCATTGTTGTTGAAAAAGTTCACTGCTACTTGCCTTAAAGCTTAGGCTGATTTTGTGTTACTGACATTCCTGGGAATCCCACCTGAAAAAGAGTATTTGGAAGCATCTTGGAAAGCAGGACTTGACTTTATCAAAACCTTAGAATATTTGATGCTCAAATGTCATTATTACCTAGTTTATAAGCATCTTAAACACAGTATGTTAGTGCTAATGTTAAGACATAATGTTACTGTGCACTGCCATTAATCCATTACTACCCAAAAGGCTACAATGATTCATGTCAAACTGTTGTGTAGTTTGCTCCTTCTTATTTAATATAATTAAATTTGCTCAAAAAGATTTTTAAAAAAACCTTCTAGGTTTTCTTCTTCCCGTCATGATTATTTTCTATTAGTACATCTCTTACAGCATGAAAATTTTAATGTTAACAAAGTTAATCCAGGACATACAGGAATGTTGCCTTTCATACTATACTTTATATATATATTTGTCATCTTCCAGTTGTTCACTCAGTCAGTTTATGGTTTACCCTGTTACATGATATTTTACTGTTCTTCCACTTTGGCTGGTTCCTTCTATTTTAACATATCTGAACCTCCATAAGATGTGCTTTCTACATTTATGATAAATTGGATGTTTTTCTACAAACCTTTTTTCATTTTCTTTCTCTGGAGGAGAAGAGAACATTTATGAAAGTCTTTCCTTCTTACTTCAAAACTAACTAGATTGTTACAGAACTAATTAAACATTTTATATCATAGAGCAAAACATTGTATACTTTAGACCATATCCTACCAAATAAACTTTAAAAATAAACTGTAAGTAAAGCTAGAGAAGGACCTGTGGCCTAAAATTATTTTTCAGTTTTTTAATGTGTGAAATGATGCAAATCTTTTCATACAGAAATTATCACAGAAACATATGCCTAAAGCCAACTCAGATTCCAGACAAACAGGACATTAAAGTAGAACCAAAATACTAAAATCTTCATGCTCTTGGAGAATAATGACTCCCTCTCTTGTGTAAGAACATTATGTTTCAATTTACTGACTTAATTCCCGGTCAAGCCCTTTGATGAAGATGAACAGTTGACCTTCATGGCACACACAAGTTCATCAGGGTTTTGTGAGTTCAGTCCCAGTGTGTTGCTTCCCAAACTGGGACCTTACATACCATGGTTTAAAAGGTCTGGCTCAAACAATGAAATGGCAGATCCTCATTTCCCTTTTTGCATTCCTCCCATCTTGGATTTAAACTCCTCTTTTCTTCTTTAGCTTGGGTGCCTTATGTTCCTACGCAGTTTACTGACTTGGCCTAAAAGGTGTATTTTTTGACAAAAACATGTAAAATATATATATATAATTTTTTTTTTTTCAGAGTATATGCAGGTAAACAGTACATATGGTTCTGCTTTGGTTAGGGCAACATTTACCGCTACCCAGTTAGGAATGGTGCACCTGTGAATCTTCCTGTATATTTTAAAGTTTTCTGTCATTACTGTAGCCTCATGGCCTGCAGCCTCAGTAGTTACACTACTAAAATTCAAGAGCATCTTTCAATAAACCTCTGCTGCGTTTACATTGTCTCACACGCAACTTCTTCATTTTATTTTCTCCTCCAAAATAGGCCCATCCCAGTTCTGAGTCTTCAAATTTTCTATATAAATTCAATTTTGTTCCATTTTAGCCTCTTTTCAGATGTGAATGTTTTTTGTTCTCCTAGTATATTCTGATTTCATGCTGTGAAATCCATATTTTTCAAGGCTCCCCGTGACACTGCTTCATTGGTGCTAGAGGTTGTTCACTGTTATGCCAATCTAGGCTGAACATTTCCATGACTTCAGAAGAAAAGTCACGGATTACACCTTGCCAAGAAGCTACTAGTTTAATACAAAATCTACACATGGAGAACAAATAATTTCTGAGCAGGAAAACTCATTAAATCGATTTTCCCATGTATTGAAAAAGAAACAGCGCATGTTTATATGATTTCTATCCCACATTGTACTGGGCGATCAGTAAACCAAAGAGAAGGTAGAAGTCTGGACCTCAGAAGGTCCAGACTTTCTGTCAGAGAGAGAACTAAATCTCTCCCCTCTCACCAGCCATCTACAAAACTAGGATCAATTTCATGTCTTTGAGATCTTTACCCTTCTGTCATGTTTGGTTGAAAATGTTGGGAGCTCTGAAAGGTTATGCCACCTTTTGGGAAGGGAGAGGAAAGAGCTGATATTATAAGCATTGTGGAAATGCACAGCTCAGCATTTGGGTTTCTGGGTTGTGAATGGTGCTACCTCCCACTTGGCAAAGTGGCCAATGTGCTAGAGGTCACTTGCAGTTAGGAAATGCAGCTGAACTGCAGCAATGGCAAACAGAACAACACCCCAGAGGGGTAAATGGACCAGAAGTATCATCTGAGGCTGAAAATAACTTCCAGGGCTCTGACCAAAACTGGAGTATTTCATAGCTGCTCAAGTTGTCTGACC
>QWTY01009025.1:0-13490 GCA_008033365.1 Pseudorectes ferrugineus
AAATAAATAAATAAAAAAATAAATAAATAAATAAGAGGAGATTAATCTACAAAATTGCAAAGTTGTCTGACCAGAAATGTGTATACCTGCTTTTCTCCATCAGGCAGGGGATCAATGAGAATGCATTGCTTGGAATGCCAATCACATTATAGTGTGTGAAAAAAACCTGAAAATTTTCAGGTTTTTGGTTTCTAACTTGCAAATTTTGTCCCTTTTCACACAGTATACAAAAAATTCCTCCTCTTTCATCTTGCAATATCACTGTTGCTTCTGCATGTGAAAGCAGATTGCTCTTTTGTTTTGTTTTCTCAGGCACTTTGACTGAGGTGAAAGTTAAATATGTGAAATACATGCATTGTGGTCTAGATAATGGTATTGTTTTGTTTTGGTTTTTGTTTCACAAATGGATGGGGGAAAAGGGTACATTCTTATTACTTCAGCACAAGCTGAATCTTGGGAAGAGGTGATGTAGTTCAAACAAAAGAATGGGCATGAACTTTTGCTCATCTCTTAAGGATGTTGCAATATTTTAGGTACAGCACAACAGAAAAAAAAAAGGCAGCTTCGATGGGCTTTGTCTGACACCCTAAGGAGAAATCAGGTGATTGTGCTTGTGCTTGTGCAAAGCTTCTGACACCCCTCTGCAATGGTCCTAGCATGTGAAAGGGAGGAAAGTACTCGAATGGCCCATCAGCACCAGATAAAAAGAAGAGAAGAGAAAGGGAGCTGCTCAAAGCTGTTTCCTGTCTTTCTCAAAATGCAGTTTAAAGACGTCGCTTATCTAACGCTTCTTATGGGGAGAGAGAGGGACATTCAGGATCTGAATTTTAAATAAAATAGTGCAACTATATTCAAGTCCTCTTTGGACATTCACATGCATAATTACATCATTTAAAATATATTAAAACTTAGGGGAGAAAGTAAATTATTATACAGTTTGCTTAGTCCATTTTAAAAAACAATATTGAGTTTCTTGATGGTTCTGAGTTGACAGGTCCTTATGATCTTGTGATTGTTGTCAGGGACTCCTTTGCCTGCTCTGTTCTTCAGCCTAGTATGCCATACAAGACTTAGACCCACTGAGAGTTTGTGTTGTACTATATTTAATTAGGTCGTTACTCATTTTGTTGTTGATACCTGAAATTTAATGAAATGGCTTCTAAGAGTGCCAATGGTAACAATAAATTATATCTACCCTCCATTAATAATTAAAATCTGCCTTTTAAAATGCTGTTCAGGGGTGTGGTCTCAGTTACTGACTGGGACCTATGTACGTAACCATAGGTGTTAACCATCTTAAAATCTGAGAAATTACATATTTGGACATACGTGTATTTCAATTTAATTCTAAGATTTGGGGAATATTGTCATTACCGGTGGAAAGGGCAATGGTCTGTCATTAAGCCTCTTGTCATTTGGGATGACTTGCATTTTGCTTTCATAAAATTGATTGGTTTCTGCTGAAAGTAAGCTGCTCAAAGTCTTGGAAAATAGCATGAATCTAAGGGCCTTCTGTACATGGTATAAGTCCGTTGAGTAGAAATGTGGAGACACATGACCTATATTTCTAGATAATGCTTCGTACTGGCAGCTAACCTGCCTGTATATTTTGTTTTATGATTAAACACATATTGATGGGTAAAAGAGGCCTTTGTACTTTTTCTATTAAATTTTGCTATTAGGCAGCTTTTAGCTTACTTACTGCACAATTAGTCTTCTTGCTTCTCACAGGAGGGCCCATTTCTTCTCTTCTCCTAGGATTATCTGAGGTTGATCTCACTCCCCCTTGTAATTTATGTATTTAGGGAAGAAGGTTATCTTGCAGTTTGAATACAGAAGGCAGAGCCTAGGGAATTTTAGCTTCCAACACAGTCCCACTGAGCACTTGAAGGCTCTTCAGATCACAATTCTCAGCCCAAATTCTTTTACTGACCTAGCTCAAGTCCTTCACTTTTGGGAACCCGGCTGAAGATGTTCAGTTCAATTGAGTTACCATTCCTTACAATGTTAAATTCTGTTCTTAATTATATCCTCCACTGATACAATGGAGACAAAAACTTCCTGCAAGATTCCCATAAAAAAAAAATCTAATGACCAAATAATAGGTATGGTAATATAACTTGCAGCCTTTAAGCAAACATAAAGAATTTTAATGCATATTAATTACAAATTTAAACCATAAATTTTAATTGCCTTTTTAAAACTAATTCTCTGTGGGCAGCTTTTGAATAGGAAGAATAAGGGACATAGAGGATGTTTAAGTGAAGAGACACTATTTCTTTTCCTAAAGAAAAACAAGCAAGTTTTCATGATAGCTCAGACTTCCCTCAAGTCTTAAAAAGAGCACCGTTCAGCCTGTCTCCTGAGAGTTTTCTAAACAAAGTTACTGTTGATGCTCCCTCCACAGACCTGGCCAGAGAAACCTATAAAGCATTTTTAATTCCCAGATTGTTAATATAGAAACATCATGAAAATATGAAAAGCTGTGTCTGTGACTGCCTGTGAAGAGGCAGAGGAAAGAACAGTGTTACTAAGGTAGAAATTCCTTTCGCTACCAAAGGAAAGGGGTGGGTGAGACTTCCTGTGATGACTTTGGAGCAAGCACTGGGTTATAAATGGGAAGATGGGAAAAGGAAAACAAAGATCACATGTGTATTCACCACCACCACCACCACAAGCAACATTTCCCTACCACTGCCTGTCTCCCTCCCCAGAAATATTATTCTATCTGTTAAACAAAGAAAGAAAACAAAATCCAACAGGGAAATCTATGCCTTCAACAGGCTTTAGGAAGATTCTGGCAAGGCTCAGACTTCTCTCATCAGAGAAAATAAGCCTGTTTTTATCAACAGAATGAAAACATTAAATAGCAGTTTTTACCCATATCTGCATTTTTAGTTCCTCTTTCAGACTGGGGGTCAGATGAATAAGCTTTTTTCTGATCCCTGTTACAACACTGTCAGCTGCAAAAAGTCATCTGCTCCATCAGAGGACCTAAATGCCACTAAACAGAACCCACAGGGACAAGCGGAGAATTCAGACATGCATACAAAGGAATCACAAGAACATTAATCTTTTCAAGAACCAACTGACAGTACATTTCAGAAAGCACATATAACTCAATTAATGTTTGTGCTCACAAAACCTTTTAATTTATGAACTATAGCTCTTGGGGTTTGCTAAACAATTAAAATCAAATCTAACTTCTCCCCTAAATTTTGCAAAGCATATTTTATAAGTTTAATTCCTGCAACTTCAGCAGGAACAGTTCATCTACATGACCCTGGGAGTAAGAAAGGAAATCTTATTGCTCAGTGATCTGCTGTCATCAATGGACAAAAATTAAATGCTTTTGCTAATCCTTTCACTCTCACTAGCCATTGACCATGAAGCTTTGTTGACCTTGCTGGAAACCCTGGCAAGAATTATCGAGAGGCACTTGAGCGAGCTATTCTTTTCTCTCAGGAAACAACCAGAGGGTAGTAGCTGCTGATTGCTCTTTTGCCTCGATGTGGTCTTATGCAAGATACTCTGTTCCTTCTATTTGATATACACTCTACATTGTTAGAGCAATCCAGCAATATGTTGTAAACACTGCTTTTGGATCTGATCTGAACTGTACAGTCACGGCCATGGTGAAAGTGGAACTATAGTTCAAATCAGATAAAACAGCGCTGTTGCTGCCAAATTACTTGAAAAACCTTAGAAGGAGATGAATAAGCTATTTCTCTGCTAATGTCAATATTTTTAACTTGCTTTTCACAGTAAGACCAACTGTTTAAATGTCTAGGTACTTTTAAATGGCCAGCAGCAGTTATTCTTTTCTTAAGTGGTTTTCAAATATCGTTTTGAGTGGGGGACTTCACTGTGGTAATACCTGGTGTGCCTCTTCAATGCTGGAATTTTAGTGTTGCACCTTTTAGCTGTGGCTACATACAGAGCTCTTTCAGTTTCTCACTTGGTGGCCTGTAGCAATTTGGACCCATCCAACTTCAAAAATCACTTCTATTTTAAACGGCCACTGATTAGACAAGCTGGGATGACCCAGCCTAATAGCTTACTGCCACTGGAGGAGGTAGTTGTGCTCTGTCCTTCCCTCAGGTACCTTCTAGAGCCTCCCTGGTGTGTACTGTAGCACACCTCTGGTTATTTTCTCTAAATGGGTAAAAATTCACCCAGGAGTGAAAACCATCTTCTTTTCTAAGAATGAGCTACTTTGTTGATGCATTTTTATTTTCTTAAGTATCTTCCTAAAAGGGAATTAAGAACTATAAATTAGGGTCTGGCAGGCTGTTTTCAGAACTTCTTAATAAAGCCATTCTTCAGTGTTGTGAAGTTTGATGGCCTCCAAAGGATGCTGCAGGAAACACTGACTTTACCTTTTGCCATGTGGAGAATGTGACATAGGCCAGAGGGTAAATTTTACTTCTTTAATTGCCATTGGCTTAAGATAGTAATTGTTCGTTTTCTATAAAATTGTGTTGTGATTCATGTTATCTGTGTACACAGAATATGATCAGTGATTTTTAGAAACTACATGCAAGGTTTATTCAATAAATGAGGCCATTCCACAGTTCCTTGAAACTTTCCTAATTCCTATTTAAAAGAGCACAAAAGTCCCATTAAAAAAGGGGGGGAAAAATCAGTACAAACTTTTTTTCAGTGATGAAATAGGTTAATTTCATAGCTGACTTGAAATCTTGTGACAAGTTATGGTATTCTATTATGCCATTATTAGTAGAAGACATAATCCCTTGCAGCTGTGGTAACTCATGATAACGCACAATATATACCCATCAAGATATCTCCTGACAGCAATGAAATTAACTCGTGTCACCCCTGTGTCTAACAGAATGTGCTTGCAGCTTCTTCTTAGTATGCTGTTTTAGATACCAATGAATTGTTATATGGGGAAAATGCATCTATTAGAAACAATTGCTTATACCAAAATTTTCACTGGCTTCACTGTACATTTGATGACAGATGTTTCAAGCAAGGTAAGCAGACATTATAGGTAAATGATTGAAAGTAAAAGAATTCATAGTTTTTGCTTGCTTCTTAACAGTATGTTATCCTGAACTTCAACAGGATCTGTAGAACTGCTCTACACAGTTATTTCCAACACATCCTTGGTGAGGTTGAAATCCATTTCTGTGTTCTCTGACTCAGAATCAGTGTGTGAGCCAAAACCTAAAACCATTGCAAAGTCTGCTGTTGTAAGGAGCTATTTTGAAATTATAGGATGATAAAAAAACTGTTACTTACAACTTCGTTTTATCTCCTAAACTAATACTTCTAGTACAGAATTATCTATGTGACTATGAAGCTTTGAGAACATGTTTTTTTATGGCTAGTTCCAAATTGCTGGGATGAAAATATATTTTATAGTATTTCAAAGAGGAGGAAGAAGGCAAATCAGATGATAGCAAACACATTTCAGAAACACTTTAAGACTGTATTTTTAATGACTTTTTAAAATAAGTGTTTTGCAATAACAATTAAATAAGCAAAGAGATAAAAGCCAGTATTTACTGTCATGCATATTCTCACTTTCTGACAGGTTTCCATAATCAAACACTTCCCACATCACAAACATTATACAAACACTCTGTAGTCCCAGCACGATTATTCCCAACTTAACTTCATGTACTGTTTCCCTGATGACTAGACCAGTTCTGACTTTCATTTTTTATTTAAAAACAACAACAGCTGAACTCCAAATTAGTCTCATGGAATACCCTCAATTTAGCTCTTTTAATAAAATGGAAAAGTTGAAAGCAGCCTGGTCACAAGGGGAAGTGTTACTTAAAGCTTGAGTTTGGCCATCAGCATTACAGAAATAAAAGATGGCTTTAAAAATAGAGACTACTGGCTTTATCGCTGGTCTGCATTGCTTCCCTTGTGGCTAAGCAGCTTTTAGCTTTAAATTTTTATTAAATAAAAAGAACAATAGAATGCTTTATTTATTTTTTTTTCCTTGATTTGGGCAGATCCTATTTTAGGAAACAAAAGCCAATAACTGTATAAAAATAAACAGAATACTAACTGTGCAAAAGGTGATTCTCAATATTTGCAAGTTAGAAAAGCATATATTCATTTTGAGACTCAAGCATTTGACAGTATGAATTGACACAAGCTGTATTTAGAAACAGCAGGGTTTTACATACTGTATTTCATACAATGTGACAATATAAATTGTAAATTTATAATAAGTCATTAATGAAGATGTAGGAAATAGTGCAGCTGTGTTCCAAAGACGAGTGCAATTACATCTTAACAGAAATAAAAATTGGTTACTGACACTAAAATTCCACCATTTAAGCTTTCAAAGAAGCATGCAACATTTTAATGGCAGTCTACTGAGAGGCTAATATCCTTTGCTGGACTTTGAAAATGTAAGGATAAAAGTTTAAAGGCAGAGGTTATTGGGGGAAAGGTGTGTCAGTGAGAGTGTATGGTGCTGTAAGAATTTTGATTGCACTGCTTTGGGATTGCTGTGTGGATCTTGCCTTCCAAACCTTCAGGCACCTCTACCCCCCCTAAGACATTGAACCTCCTAACCAATACATTGATTTAAAGTTGTGTTAAAGAGGCCAGCTGTGATCCAGCTGAAAAAGGTTAGATGCCTGAACCTATAAAAACAAACATGAAAGACTATCTTTGCTACACTCAGAAGTACTGTCTGCCTCCTTCTTGGGTTTTTTTCAGCCTGTTTCCAAGTCTCTGTGCCTGGCCCTCCTCCCAGAAACCACCTGCTACTGTTCTGCAGGTGTTGTACTCCTGCTCTGGAGAAAAGATTGCAGAAATACATAAATGGGATGTAAACAGACAGCATTTTCACAATTTCAGAGCTTTTTTAGAAATGGTATGTATTTTTCAATGGCTAGCTTATCCTGCAGCTCTCAGTTCCCTTAAATATCACCTTGCAGTATTTTCCTCTCCTCAGTTTCTGTCTTTGTACTGCCTGGGTCAGAAGTACCTTCCAAGGTAGGTGTGAACCTTACACTCCATTCGTCAAGAAACAATGGAAATTTGGGGAACGATGAAGTCAATGGAAAAGGTAGCACTTGGAACTGCAAGTATCATCAGAGGAATTAAATCAGAGAAGGTACTCTCTTGATAAAAAACAAACAAACAAATAAACTAGATTTTATATACTAAAACAGGGACCTAAACCATAAAAGATCTGTAAAATCTAATTGCTGAGGATCAGTTTCTGTTCAGGAAAGAATTCTGAGTGGATCAGGTGCAGAGGAAGACTACTAGGATGATCAGGGGAAGGAGAAAAGGAGGTGTTGAAAGAGCTTGGATATTGTTTAGCCTAGAAGAATGAAGGCTGACTGTAGGATACCATGACATAAAAACATCAGAAATTTAAAACAGCAGGCTGACAGAGGAGCTGTTATAACTCACGTCAACATTGTTAACTGGACCTGAACAATAACGGTCTTGAAATAGTAAGATGACTTCTAATATTCACAAATTCTGAAGCATCTAAACACCCATAGATTAACAAGATGAAAGATTGTATCTGTTTGTGATAGCAGGGAGTTGATTTGATGAGCCAGATTGTCCCTTCCTGTCTAAAACTGATGCAAGTTATTATAATTTAAAATTCTTAGTAAAATATACATTTTGATTGAGGCAGCAAGCTCAAGGCACCAAGCAGATGACTCAGATCTGTTAAAATAGCTCACTTGGCCCACCCAACAAAAAGGTTGAATTAAGCTTTTTCATTAATGTTAAAACTTAAATAACATTACTGAAATCTTCAGTTCTCTGAAAAGTTGTAACTGATCTGACTACACTGTTGTCTTTGGCAAGTTATTTTGCTGATTGAAAGTTTCCTTTATTTTTGTATGGATCAATTTTCTTTGGCTTGTTCTTTATAAAAGGACAAAAGGATAATTGAGAAGGCACAGAATGTAGCATTGTTTTTGTCATTCTACCAGTGCAGTGGTGCCATACGTTTCTTTTGGAAACACAAGGAAGAAAGTAAATGGTCAGGATGGAATCTCCAATATGAGCTTCAAGATTTTTGTATGAATTTTTGAAGTAATTTTCTTTTCCCATATGACAACATCTCACTTTCAGGGCACATTCTTTTTAATAGGATTAAATGTTGTGAAGCTAGAAAAGTTTTGTAGCAGTAGAAGCAGTAGAAACCAAAGATGGAGAAGCAGCATCAAAACTCCTGAGGAAATTAGAGCTCTGGTACTTGAAAAGAAAACCTATCCTTGCAAAATATTTTTTAAGGTATATTACTTAATAAGCATGTTCTGTGTCAGCTGCTTACTCCAGTGTTTTATTCTGAAAAAGTAAGTTATGGATGTGAGTAGTTTGAGAAAATATTTTCCAGAGAAGAAGGCTGAGAGCTAGCTGAATTAATTGTAAGTTGATGATGCAAATTAGGGGAATATATTTTTCCCTGATTACTAAACATGTTTAGAGAAACTCAAATTCATTATTAAAAAATAAACACACAAGCTATAATTAAACTGTATTTACCTTTGACATATGCCTGTTAGCTGAAAACATCCGCAACTGCTGGTTATAAACTTTCTGATGAAAGTGTCTACTGCCAAAACCCTGGTGTTCTGTTGAAGATTAAAGCAAGTAACTTGTGGTTTCTTTATTATAGCTGGCTCTGACAGCATGTATAAACTGACGGGAAATTTCCATTGAATCCATGGTGTTTCAGGATTCTGCTAGATGTGCATATGCACATACAGGAAGGTTCAGTGGAATTTTAGCTTTAACAGGAAATGGTGGAATGAAGTTCTGAGGAGGCAGGGCTTTGGGGATGTCCTGATTCCCTACAAAGTCTGTAGAAGGAGATGAGGGTACCTGGCTACCTACATCAGGCTTGGCACAAAGGAGTATTTTCTTCTTTCCTCCCTTCCACGGAAAACAAAATGTAAGCATGTACCTGTCAGAGCAATTCCTGAACAGGCACTAAATGAGCTAACGCTGGAACTGGAAGCAATAAAGCTGCTTCAGACTGAGGTTACGCCTGAGCTAATTGCCCAGGTGCAGTGCTATGCTTCAGAGGCTACACTGCTCCAAGTAATTGTAAACTTACCTGCTCAGGGATGGCTAACATATTGCTTCATTGTAATATTTAGACATAACTCAAATGAATCATCAAAAAGCCAGAAAATATCAAAACTGAAGTTCTTTCAGTTATTTTATATGGTCACCTGTGGTATGTGCATTGCGGTAGCATTCTTAATTGCGCAGCAACTGTGTATTATTTTTGTGGGATCACTGCCTCATTCACTGAACACACTTGGTGTCTAAGTCTAAGCAGCACAGTGAATTGCCATGATATAAAGTGTTGTGTATTATACTTTGTAATGTCTGAATGATGTCTTGTGAAACAGTATGACGTCTACTGCTTCTTGTACTGAAATAGTGTGCAGTGAATGCATGTAGGATCAGCTGCAAGGTAAAGATGACTTTCATAGACATCTGGCTTTCATCCCTTTCTTTTCCAGCAACTTCGTGAATGACTTGCTGGAAGATCCAAAGGATTTGATTTCTCCATTTCAGTTACTCGTTAGTAAAATGGGAGATAATAATCCTTCTTGGTTAAACAGGTTTTCTTAATAGGTAGTGTATAAAGCTTTATGAAGCAAACTAAAATCTAACGGAGCATCAAATGAAAATCTAAGAAAGACACTAAAATCTTTTTTCATTGCAGGGTTTGGCCAGCATAAAGTACAGGAGTCACAATCTACATAAAAACTAGTGTTGAATACTCTTTTCTTTCAACAGTGAAGGCAAAACCAGCATATGTTTACATAAGAATGAAATACAATTATCACACAAATTACTCTGTCCCATATCATGACTTTTTAGTGTTTTGCTTGCAGACCTCTTATAGTCTAATGTGGCTTTCCATACTTTTATTCTTCCATCCCTTATGTACTTGAAGGTAAAACAGTCTCTTTTCAACAACCTTTCCTTAAATAAGCTGTCTAGAAAAAGAAATTAAACCCTGGAAGTGTTCAAAAAATGTGTGGATGTGGTACTTGAGGGCATGGCTTAAGGTGGTGGTGCTAAGTTGACAGTTAGATTTGATGATCTTTGAGGCTTTTTACAACCTTAACGATTCTATGATTCTGTGAAATGAAAAGTCGAATAGTTAAGTGACCAGACTTCTTTATTGGGGACATATAAGGCAAATTTTCTTTGCAGGTCTATCACTATCTTTCTAAAGGGCTTGGGAATGGCTTATGGCATGGGAATGGCTTACTTCTTCTTTGTGTCCCTGTGGTTCTTTCTCACCTCATATCTCTTGGGTGTATTCAGGCTATCAATGTGTGTGTAGAGCTGGGTTGTCTCTAGTATAAATTTGAATAGTGTACAGCACACTGAGGGTCCAGGTTCATCTGGCTTATGTAGGCAATGGTAAGGTCAGGCAAACATGCTAAGAAATTAAATTGGCTAATCAAATGTGTAAGAGAGAATCAACTGGAAGCATGTAACATTTAAATAGATAAATACATTAATCCAAACAAACTTGTTTGCATATACTGTAGTCAACAAAGAATCAGAACACAGATTTATAGTTTTGATGCAGAAAAACTTGTCTCATCTGAGCAGTAGAAATCATGACAACTTCCTCCACAAGTTTTTCAGAACCTGAAACTTCTCTCCTATCAAAATTTGCTACATTTCTGGTATTTTCCCAGGCATATTTTAAGACAGACATGTGAAAACCATAAACATTAATCCAAGAGTCACTTTGAAAAATGTGTTGCTTAGTCATTCTAGCATTTCCAGTGGTATAATAGGAAATGTTTTCTCACTTCACAGCAGTAGGGTTACTTTGTGCCTAGTTCCTGGTAATAAAGTAACTTTCAGATACCTTAGTATATGGCACAGTAGATATTAGACATTGATTAAGCATTGATTAGCATTATTAAGTTTGTGTGTACTATGTTCTGAATACAGTATAAACATAATGTCCATTAAAACAAAATAACTCTTTGGACCTAGCCCACTCAAGTAGATACAAAAGAATATATCTGTTCACATATAATAATAATATGCTATTGCAACTTTATATTTGGCAATTTTCACGGAAAATTGCAGGTTTAATTATTGAGTCGAAAATCAAACTCTGAGTTTTTTAAAGCTTTTGTGCCATCTTATCCTGCGATGTTAATTTGTGGAAACTATGTGATACTGTATCAGAAATAGCATGGCCAGGAGGACTAGAGGAGTGGTCCTCCCTCTGTACTCAGCACTGGTGAGGTTGCACCGCAAATCCTCTATCCAGTTTTGGGCCCCTCACTACAGGAAAGACATTGAAGTGCTTTAACATGTCCAGAGAAGGGCAATGGAGCTGGTGAAGGATCTGGAGCACAAGTCTCATGAGCAGCAGCTGAGGGAGCTGGGGTTGTTTTGCGTGGGGAAAAGGAGACTCAAGGGGCGGTTCTCGGTATCTACAACTGCCTCAAAGGAGAGCATAGAAAGGCGGGCGTCAACCTCTTCTCCTAAGTAACAAACAATAGGAGAAGAGGAATTGGCCTCAAGCTATGTCAGTGGAGGTTTAGATTGGATATTAGGAGAAAATTCTTCACAGAACAAGATTGTCAAGCATTGGAACAGGCTGCCAGAGAAAGTGGCTGAGTCACCATCCCTGTAGGTATTTACAAGACATGTAGATGTGGCACTAAGGGACATGGTTTAATATTGGACTTGTGGCATTAGGCCAACAGTTGGACTCCATGATCTTAAAGGTCTTTTCCAACTTAGGTGATCCGATGATCTGTTTCCTTAATAGGGAAAAACTGTGCTTGGACCCCAGGTTAACTTTGTCTAGCCTACATTGTGTTGCAGCATATGGTGTCCATATGCCTCAAATCTTGTAATAAAGGTGAAGGACATGGTCGTCAGTTACAACAATTTGATTTCAGAACATTTTTCATGGCTTTTAATTAACATAGTACTTTTTCCCTTCTAACTCTATCCCCTAGCAATCAAGGTTTGATTTAATTTGTCTTATGATATTTTAATGAATTTTGAATTTTTGGGAAAGCTATCCTTATAATTTCATTCAGTTCCGTGTTTCAGTTAGTACCTGCAACCAGCAATGAAGTTTTAGATTCACCAGATACAAGCCACTTCTGAACTCTTGTGCCTCTTGGAGGTACAAGATCTAGTAGCAGATGCAGTAATGACTGACACTGCTACATTGCATTGCCGGGTTCACTTCAGCCATCCTTCTAAAATTGCATTTGTTTTTGCTTTGTATAGGAGAGAAGTTATGGAATATTTTCTATTTGGGAAAAGGTGGAGCGATATTATTTAGAAGATGAAAAAAATGTCCCTGAGAGTAACAAATAGACCATAAAACACCTCGTACCTGTAGTAGTCCTAAGGATGAGGTTCTGGTAGTAGAAAGTGTATTATTTGTAAAGGAAATATACAGTAGATGGAGTGTTCATACTTCATAGCATCATAGAATCATTGAATGGTTTGGGCTGGAAGTGAAGTTTAAAAGGCATCTAGTCCAATGCCCCTGCAATGCATTTCAATTAGAACATTTTCAATTTGATCAGGTTGCTCAGAGCCCTGTCCAACCTGACTTTGAAGATTCTCAGGGATGGAGATTCCACCACCTCTCTGAGCAGCCTGTTTCAGTGTTCCACCACCCTCATTATAAAATTCTTGCAGCTGAGATCTAATCTAAACCTGCCATTTTTTAGTTGAAAACATTACCCCTTATCCAACTGCAACAGGCCCTGCTAAAAGCTGTGTCCTCCTCTTTCTTATAAATCCCCTTTTTACACATTGGAGTGCCACAATGCTGTCTCCCCAAAGTCTTCTCCAGGCTGAACAATCCCAAAACTCTCAGCCTTTCTTCATAGGAGAGGTGTTCCATCTGCTCTCTGATATTTTTTGTGGCCCTATATCTCAGAAATGAGACAAATACCTTCTGGCTTCTGTATTTTGTTTGCATGTTTTAAGCTGTCAGTCCTGCTTCCTGTATGTCCAGTTCAAAATAAGGTCTCAAAATAGAAGATGGACATAAAATCCATTAGGACATTCTTATAATATTTTGGTCCAGAGTATGTGTTCATGCTGAGAAGATAGCAACATTTGCTATGACACAAAAAGTGAATTTAAAATGCAAATAAATGAAGTTCTTTCCCCTTAGATCTTTCACACCTTCTAAGCATGTGGTAAATATTATATAAAATGGTGGAGAGTCAGACTACTTCTCTTCTGAGTGCATAAGAGGATGGATGGATTTAATTCCCTTTGGATATCTGACCTTAATAAATTCTCCTACCCAGGGTTAGCCACTTACCCCTCTAGTCTGTCCTCTGCAGCTCTGACCCCAATCTTCAATTTCAAAGGATATTTGGTAGCAGGGGAGCAAAAACCTGCCGATTTCATTGCTGCACAGTGCTTTAGAGTTAGGCAATCAGCTTATAGTAAATGCAACTGCCATTTTATGAATTCCCACCAAATCC
>QWTY01009027.1:0-52668 GCA_008033365.1 Pseudorectes ferrugineus
GCTACACTAACAAAGAAGTATGGATGAGAATTGACAAAACATGTCCAAAATTCAAGAGAATATAGCCAGGCCCTGCTAAGTAGTGCTTCATCTGTTCTAGCTAATGGCACGACCTGAGGATTTTCCCTCAGTGTTTTCAGTGCTGTCTGTGCTGCTGCTAACGTGCTACCATTACACTGAATTCAAGGTCAAAAAAGAAGGAAGGAGGGAAGAAAATTTAGCAGATTTCTTTACTGATTTGTTTTTTAAAGGCATAGGATAAATTGTTTTCTCTCACTCTCAGCCCAGCAGAAGTGGCTGGAAAGCAGAGAGCAGCATAAATCACACCTATGAAAAGTTCAATACACCTGCCACTGCCACCCAGAAGTTTTCCTTTCTGCTCTGACTCACAGGATGCCTCAAGGTACAATCCAGCCTACCGCATATAAACCCCTTCATTTTGAATTTTACACATTTGCCTCTTCATAAAAGAGCTCAATACTTCAGTACCAATGAACCAATACTGAGCAGGTAAGTAAACCTGGGTATGTAAAAATAATTGAGCCTTTCCGAGGTGCTTCACAACGTGCCCCAGGCACGTTCAGTGGGCTGTGATGCACAGCAAGAGCCAAGTTGCTGTGTGCTGTTATATATTCTACATACCCTGCAGCACTTCATCCCTGAGACAACAGCCCCGGTGTGATGGTGCCTCCGGGGGAGAGGCACACAGCTAAAACACAGGGCAGCCTGCTGGGTGCCCACAGACTCAGGTGCCCCCAAAATTGTGGCGGCCATGAACCAGTTAATAAACAAATCACCTTATAAATTAAAAACTGGCTGTTAAAAATCTCCTCTTTTAACAGCCTTCAATTATAAAGACTTGCTCTATTCATACACAAACTATACATAGAAATCTGACTTTCAACTTCTAATTAGCAGTAGAAGATAGAGTAATATTTGTTACAGCGTATTATACTTTCTGTTAATTTTTATTTACTCCCACTGTTTTAAAACAGCCAGCTGATATCTAGCAATGTTAAATGCATTTTTGTAAGGCAAAAAAAACCCAAAACCAAACCAACCAACCAGTCAAGATTCAGGCATCTCTTTGTAAGAAAAGACTCAGTAAAATAAAATATCAGGTGTTTGGTCAAAATCAACATATGTCTACTGAAGTCTGTGGAGCCACACTAACTTTTAAACATGCTGGAAATCCTCCCCAATATTGCTTATGCCCATTAAAAGGGGGTCAGGAAAGGGGTGGAGAGGGGAAGAGAAGGAAGATACAAAAGTGGTTTTTATTTAAAGAGCTGAAAAAATTCCACTAAGAATTTAACCTTTTGGTGACCTTTTCTTAATTGAAGCTTTGCCAGTTAGTACCAAAAGGGTAAAAAAAGCAATGGTGAAAGAACCATTTATATACTTTCTTGTATCACATGGAGGGTTATTAACATAAGTAGCATTAACATCTCCTAAAGCCTACTTTTGTGTTCTGGTGATTTACTCCTTGGCTTGGGTATTTAACTAAGCCAGTGCTCAGCACTCCCCTCCCAGTGACTCAAAGTCACAGCTCTGTAAACTGGACTGTTTGCTGTCTTAATCTGTGCTATTTTTCACACTTGTGCTAATTACAGAAATAAACACACATTATATGTCAGGGAAATATGAAGAATGCATTGTATCAACTTCTTACTAATACAGGATTTGTAGGGATCTTAATTTGCTTCAACTGATTTAGAGATACATGAGATGGAATTCAGGTTCTTCAATAACTTACACAAAGAGAAATGCAATTCCTTCTAATGAAATATGATGGGTTTCCAATGAAAATCAGTATTTTGCTTAACTGATCCTTTTCAGTAACACTAAACTGCAATATACACTAGCATAGAATCTCAGAAGATTTGATACTATCAAATTAGTGAGTACATTAAATGCTAAAAAGCTACTAAGAAATGAAAATGACCCCTAATGTTTTATTTTATTTTTCATGTAATTGAACTGGGGTAGTGCTCCAAATCATTTTTCCAAAGCTCACATATATATCCAGAAGAGCCTGAGGCCAAATTTTGCCACTTACAAGATCTCTGGTATAATTGTCATTGACTTCAGGAGGGTCAGATTTTGGATTTACAGGATTTTTGGGCATAAAATACTATTTCTGTTTCCAATGAAATCAGTAGGGAATGTACTTATGGTAGACTTGGGCTTTAAATATGAATCAGATCATTAAATGCACATCACAACAAGAAAAAAAGGATTATCCCTCCTTTTTCCATTCTACGAGTAATAGCAATTGGGGTCACGAAAATCCGACCTGTCTGAAATACCTCTTTTGGGGATAGTTTCAATGAAGAATGGATTATTGCAACCCATCTCTTTCTTTCATAATCTAAGGTAACAATCAGAAATCAAGAAGCATCTTAGCTTTCTTCTTAAAGGATGGCTACCAAAATTCCAAGTATATTTATTAAAAATGGAAAGCTAGCGCCTGTCAATTTGAGAAAATGGATCAAGGGCTTAACAGGTTACATTTAACCTGGAATACAAGAGCCATGAAAATGCCTAAACTGAACACAAAGGAGATTTTAAAACTAATGGAAATGTAATCAGTTCTTTTTTTTATCCTCCAGGATTCTGTTATATTGCCCCAGACTTCTCCTGCTATCTCCTGTCTCGGAAGCTCAATCTTCTCAAGCAAAAGCTTTGATCTACATGTTCTTTGCTAAGTAGTTTCAAGTATTAAAGAATTAATAACCATGCAGTCTATTTCCCCTCGCCTAATTCTGCATGCTGTATGGTTCTTCAGAAAATCAAATATTATCTGTCAGACAAATGGCACCACGGTTATTTGGAACATTTGATTTGGCAGTTTTCTAGCAATTCAGTAGTATTTTCAATTATGGTAATGCAATACAGAAAACATTGGCATTGTTTGGCTACCACAGATAGTCTTCTGGTACAGCATGAAAGAAAATAGGCCCACCCAGTTGTTCTGGCAAGAGTGAACTGGTCTGGTTACTACCCAGCCCACATGGTGGGAATAAGCTGCAACTCCAGTCTTTTGTTCAGCTGCTGTGGGGCATCTTCTGAACTTTCACGGCCTCCACACAATGTGTGTTCTGTCGATCATTTAACAACTATGTAACTACAATAATCTGTCCTGTTTCATCCAGTTTATTACTATCCAGTAGTAATAAACATTGTTACTCAGGAAGTATTTGTATCCTGTGCTGTATTCAGCAACTTTTAATTAACAGCATGTGAAATGAAGCAGTCGCAATTGTTCTTCCATTCCTTAACAAATCCACAGTCCTGGTGGTGGCATTTCATCACAACACTGAGGAAGTTAAATGAAAGTGGAGTTCATATGGATCATCCATCTTGAAAGGACCACAGTTACTGTAGGATAAAGAAAGCATTCCTCCTGGGCAGCTGGGAATCTGCTGTGTCTGAGGTCCTCTCACCCTGCCCTGCTGTGAGTATTTAGGGGCTGCTGAGAAAATCACCATCACCACCTTCATCAAGAGAGGTTTTGAATATGGAGTCTTCTACATGGCAGTAGAGATGCACAAAGGCTTGAGATGAACTCCATGGAATGAGTTGCTGTATAGAGCTCAGTACTTCCAGGCTACATCTACTAAGCAAGTAGTGTAGCCAAATCGGAGTAGTTTTGTATGACAGTGTTGCTAAAGGTCCAGCAACCACATCCTATTGTTTCAGGGCAGCTTACTTGGGACTAGCTTTCCTTTAGTTTCCCATGGATTGAATAAGAGAAATTTGCATACAGAGGTGCAGCTTCTGTTTCAATTTTATCCAAAACCAGTCCAGTTCATAAGCACCAGGACTGCTGTGAATGAAAGCGTAAGAAGTGCAGACAACTGGAAGGATTCTCATCAAAACCAGATTCCTAAACCAAACTCGAACACTAGTGCAGATGTACCCTTTCTTTTGTCTTTTTTTGTACCCTGTCTGCCTTTCTTTTTCAATGGGGCTGATCACTGAAAACACAGATGTGAGGTCACAACAGAAGCATGCCCAAGAAAGATGTTTATAGCTGGGTTGGAATGGATGGGTTTTCAGTTTTTACCTCAACAGAGGTAAGGTTGCTGAGTTTGTGCAATGACCGAGGCTTCCAGGTGTACCATGAAAATGGAAATTTTCCCCAAATTTACTCTTTATGTAACCCCATAACCATAAATAAACTGAGGTAATTGTACCAGCTACTGAGCAGGGAGCTGTAGAGCCTGCCAAGCAGGTGACACAGCATGCAGTGATTGCTGCCGCTGGCTATGGAATAGCTGCAACTGTTCTTTCCTTTATTTTTCAGTCATAGCTGAGGGACATACACAGTGCTCACAATGCACTCTACTATTGGGGAAAAGAAAATAAATTCCTGTCATGTTCAAAGGATGAAAAGCAGAATAAGAACAAATAATGGAAAGAGCTACTTCAATGCAGTCTTTGAATTTCTTACGCTAAAGCAATGTGCCCTATCCTGCAGCTCTTGATATCCTTGCTAAGCCACTAACACAAGAACAAGAAGTCTGGGCCTCAGGATATATATGCAATTAAACACAAACTCTCAAAAACATTGTTGTAGAGGACACTAGGAGGAATGGTTAATAGCACAGCGGTGCCACACGGATGATGCAAATAACCCTGCTATTTAACTGCCTGATCATAACTCACTGTGGCATGAATCCACTGCTAAATGCCTGGATTTTCTCTGCCAGCCACTCTATCTAATAGTTATCCTTGACCTTTACATACCAAAATGCTTGCTAGTTTACTGACTTCTCTAATGTTAACTTCAAAGCTCTCAAAGAGAAAACTCCTTTCCAAAGAAGCCAGCAGGGATATTTTCACTTTTGAAAATATTCTCTCCTCTTATTAAGTGACAATTAAGTTGCAGAAAAATCCCACTGATGTAACAGCAGTGTTGCCTGAACTGAGATGCTGAAGAGTATCAACTCACTAGGCCATTGCCCACATATGCTCTATTTCAAAAGAGAAAGTACACTTATCCCATGCAAAATTACAGCTTCTCCATAACACTTTTTGTCATCCAGAGGATTTCTCAGTAGCAACATCAAAAACTGCACATTCACAGGACACCGTTTTTCACAGTAATCCCATTAAAGCTGAATTTTGTGCTCATTTTTAGGTCTTTCCTGATGGTCACCATATTTCAGTCATTCAACTACAGCTGACATGTCTGCAACCGCTTCGTTCTTGCTGTCTCAGACAAACATAGTGTAATGTCTAAAAAACCTGCACATATGTTTTCTTCTTAGAGACCTCTCTCAGGAAGAGGCCTCCTCATGCCAACCAGACTCAGACACACGTGAGGAAAACCCACTGAGTGTGTGTTTAAAAAGGTCTGACTTGATGGCTGTTTTCAAATGCCACTTTTAATGCATCCTGCTCCCAGTGTGGGAGAACAGAACTGTCCATGGCACCAGAGATTTGTTAAAGTTGGGTGCTGCTCCAGGCCTTAAGGTACCTGATTAACAAAATCACCCACATCCTGCAACTCTGTGCAGCTGAGAGAGAATGACTGTTCTTCACAGCCAGGTACTGCTTGCGATACCCAAGCATTATGTCACTGAATGCTTATCTCATCCATTTTGCTGGCAGACCATCTAACACTGGCACAATACAGTTTTCCATGCCAAATCTTCAACATATGTATATGAACTAGCAGAATAAATTTTTTCAGTCTGCTCTGGCTACTATTCCAGCATAATTTAGTGAAAAGGTCCCAAATTTAATCGCCTAAGTCTTGTGCATAAAGGCATAATTTTAGGCCTCTTTTCCTGTAATAAGTTGAGCCCTTCCAACTCCCATTAGAGCCAAATGGAGTTGAAGGAGCTCCCTAAGAACCAAAATATTCAAATGATAGATCATTATTCCTTATAAATGTTCTGGGTAAAAGAGAAATCAGCTCCTTCATATGGATTGGTTTAATGAATTACTGTCAAAAGACTGCCCTTCTTGGTACTTGAGATCTCTCCATTCAGCTTTTTACCTATTTTACAACAAGGGAAAAAAAAAACCAAAAATCTTTTCTCTGCCACTTTTACATGAGTATTGCATGTCATCTCCTAGCTTGACAGTCTGATGGCAAGTAAAATCAGCAAGAATGTTAACCATTCACAACTGCTGACGGCAACCAGCCTTGTTAATTTGAAGGGGAAAGTCAAAAAGGAGACAAGGGGTTTAAATGTGGTGTTTAAAGGTCCTATCCACACAGGGTAGCACCTTTTAAAAATTATGTTGCTGATATGCAAACATAGAGGAAAAGAACTGGCTGTCAGTTTGTTTCAACGCCACATGGCTAGGAGACCAGACACATGAGAATATTTCCAATTCATGGAAAATATTAATCCTCTTATACCTATATTTGTATAATTTCAATAAAATAAATATGTAAATAGGCAAGACATAAAGTCTTCAGCAGGTACATACAGGTCATTTATTCGAGACCCTCTAGATTTTTCTAGGGTTGACTGTGGCTTCAGTCACAAGCTGTAATGCTGGCTCAGGATGCTCCATCTTGTAATTAAAGGCTTAATCTCCTTTTAGTCATCTGGGCAGTTTTAATGAAATATGCCAGTTACTCTCTACTCTTGTTTTGGAAAAATGCCCAGCAGATTACAACAGCAACAAAATTAAATTACCCATTCTGTACGTCTACTTCACAGCATACTCATATTGTCCTTTACCAGTCTTGCATTAAAGCAGGGTATATTAAACCAAAACAGCTTTCCCTGTTTTTTGAGATTTCATTACCCTTCAGCAAAAAAAAGAAAAGTCTTGCTCAGGACTCAGTATGTCACTTTGCTTTTCTGACATGTTGCTTCACACTTTAGTCGGGACACAGCTTTCTGCAGCACTAGGAAGAACACATTTTAGCTGTTACACATTGGTGACGAAGCAATATTAACCGCAGACTCTTATGTCATTTAAAAAAAAATTAAATAACAAGGGTATAAAATATTCTCAGAAGCCAGATATCATTCCCCAAACATACTCTTATACCATCTGGCTTTGACCACACTGCCAGCACCCTTCCTATCCCTTTCTCCCTGCTGCTTTCCCTTCTTTCCTGCTCCACACACTGCAGGTGCCAGCGACAAGTCTGAGTCGCATTTGGGTAAAAACGAGGCTGAAACAAAATTAAAGTAACAGGTCAAAAACTACAAAGTGAGTGAGGAGAAGGTAAGCAGCAGCTGTTTGCTGGCTTCTGAAAATGTCCAACAGCTCAGCTGAACTGAGGGAAGTCACATCTTACACAAAAACACGCTTTTACTGGTCTAGGCTAAGAAGTTTTCAGTCACTTCCTGCTGTGATGGATCTGGCAAGGCCAAGGGTCCCATCAATACCAAATGCTACGACTGCCTCAACAAAGCATCCCCAGTACCTCTCTGGTGCATTGCAGTGAAGATTCACCTCTTTTTACACTGACCAGAATGCGACTTTTCTGGTACCACTGACAATCCCTGAATAGATGTGGGACACAAGTCTTGGTGTTCTTGGCATAAAAGAGTACATGGGTCAGGCCGAAATTTAGGTGCATAGTGAAAATCCATTCTGCACTAACACAACACATTTGTAACTGCCTTTCTGCCAGTAGCACCAAGAACAGAATCAGTGAACTATAGCCAGCTGGTTTTATTAAGAAAAGTTGGAAGACAATCATAAATGCAACAAAAATCCAAATATGAGTGGTATTGATTGAGTCTATTTTTGGAGCAAGGGGGTTTGCATTGTCTGTGATGCTGAGAAAGGAGGAGCAGCAGAGTCTGTTTCGGTAAGCCCTCCTGGACTGAGTGCGTTTCAGTAAGCCCTCCTGGACTGAGTACAATGTCACTATTTTAAGGGACTTAACTTAATGACCATTTTATTTCTTATACTCTGCATTAAGGACTAAATTACGCTTTCAGTTAGCTTAAGAAAAGTATGACATAAAACTGTTTCATTTGTTCTGGATTTACAAAAGATCAGAAACCATACTGTTCTGAAAACTGTTGAGAGCGCACGTGTTTATGCAATAACAGGCTTGTGCAAAGCCCTCGTTCCAAATCCTTCAACTCTTCAGAAGGACAACGTGGGGAGACACATGGCATTTGTACTCTAATCTAGAATAGCTTCTGTCTCACAGCCCATCCTCAGTGCCGTTACGAAGTGCCAGTGTGGAAGGAGGTCGATAAAAACCAGATGGACTCGTATTTCTGTTGTGAACAGTTCACACCCAGAAGTGGGACAGGCTTTTCAGCAACGCTCAGCTCACACAAGCCCTGCTGTTAACGAGCAACCAGACTGCAGTGTTGTAGCACTCAGACACGTACAACACTACACCAAAAACTCCAGTAGCAAAAAAGTCGCTCCAGAGCTTCATCTGTTAACAAATAATCATACATATTTACATTCCAAGTCTGGTGTTTCCCCTTTTTGCAAAGCTATTACAAGCAACTTTAGGCAACACAGTGTTTGCAGAGTGGAATCCCACAGCATGATTTTAACCAGCAGAACAAAACCCTAGTGTTTACATTCAGACCTTTGTAGACGCTTTTATGTGACAAAGATGCCCAAACTCAATGACTCATTTCTTATAAAAGCAGACAAACATGAATACCCTTGGGAGGATCGAGGAGATGACAGTCATTAAGCAGACATACATCAAGATACAGAGACCAAATGAATGCCTT
Source organism: Pseudorectes ferrugineus (assembly GCA_008033365.1). NCBI lineage: Eukaryota > Metazoa > Chordata > Aves > Passeriformes > Pseudorectes > Pseudorectes ferrugineus. Next base: position 8,694 of record QWTY01009027.1, read on the forward strand.
AATGAGAATGGGAATTGCCCTTTCTTTTGTGGGTTTTTATTCCACTCCTGCTCAGCCTCCACCTAAATGACTTTGATGATGTTATTAAAAATCACAGGTTCTTACAGAAAATGAGCTCAGAATGTCTCAAGACAGCTATTCCGACTTCTGTAGTAGGGGCCAAATTACCTTGTTGCAAAATGGTTGCTTCTGCAACCAATAAAAGTTACTGTGGGACTGATGCAACAAACAGCAGTTCTGGAGAAGCTTCCAAACAATTCATGTTTAATTTAGGAATTTGGACAGTGAGTTTGACATTTGATTAAACCTGAATTTCCAAATTAAACAATCTAAAGAGCATTAAATTAACACCAGCATTATATCTTGCCAGTACATAACAACTCCCAGTGCCTCCCTGGGTGTTGTTAGGCACCAGCAGTTGATCAGAAGTCCTGATAAAGCTCAGAGACAACTCTCCCCAGACTGATTAAATGCAGGTGCTTTTTACATCTTGTTTTCAGAGTCTGCACAAGCCTACCATGCGTCACAGCTGAGACCCACTGCACTACTGTTCTGCAGCTCTTTTTAAATAAGCCCACTGATCGCTCCAGAGGCAAAGGTGTTCAGCTTCAGTGTTTGACTCCTGACACCCTGCCCCAGCTGAATTTGGCATTTATCTCATATGCAAGTATTTGAAAATGTATGCAAGTGCTCACAAAGACAGGGTCTAGCAGCAGATGTCCAGTGTTCCAGACGATGTTGAAGCTGGAGCGGGGGAAGCCAACAGACAGGTGTTCCGACTGCTCCGTGCTGCCAAGTCTGCCCCATTAAGGAAAGGAGGCTGAAGGCCATCAGTGAAACAGTCAAAACTTAATCGCCAAATGTGTCTCTGTTCTAAATACCTCTCACCAGCTGGTTACTACTTATCCCCTGATGGTGTCTGGGCACATTCCCTCCAAAAAAGCAATCAAGCTCTTCTGATGTGGTGTGAAAAGCCAAGTCTGTTCCTTCCTCAGTGTATGAACACATGATCCATCTACAAAAAGTTCACGGAGCACCAAAAAGAAATGCTCAACAACTCATTTTTCCATGCTGGGCTGGGAAAATCCCACAATCAGGGCTGACATTTTGCTTTTGCCATCAGGAAGTCTTTCTGGCGAAGCAGAGGCAACACTACTGCCCTCCTCATCTGCCCATGCAACTGCCACATGACATCACACCAAATTCCTCACTACTGGAAACTGGGTGCAGCTCCACAGATTCAGTGGAAAATGTAGTCCAAGTCAGGACTTTTCGTGGTCCTGCTACTCCTTCTGTGTATGTCTTGTCTGACTCATAACCAAAGGATGGGTTAGGAATAGATAAACCATGTTTTATCAGCTTCTTCAAAACCAAAAAGGTTTGTGTTTGTTTTTTTTTTATGGTTAGGCTTGATCATCTTAAAGGTCTTTTCCCTTCTAAATGATTCTATGATTCTGGCTTTCTAAGAGAACTTATGGGTTTAATGGTGCTTTTGTACCTCCACTGCTGGACTCCCTGCCTCTGTGGAAAAATACCTGGGCTTAGGCTCAATTTAAAAATAAGGATTTGAGTTTGCTGCATATTTCAGGGAGGGACTTCGCTAAAAACATTCAGGAACACTCACTGCCAGCACAGGAATGCAGAAAAGTGATCCAGGAGTGTAAACAGCAGACCTTGGTCACAAACACAATTTTTGTTACTAGGAACTTAAACACACACTTCACCTCTTTTGTTCCTTCTTATCCAAGCATCCAGATTAACCCTGAGTGCTAAAAAGAGATATTCCAACTATGAGGTAGTGCTCTGAGTCAAACAGAAGCAATTCTTACATTTTTAGCAGTGTTGTTAAGATATCTGTAAATGATTTAGAGGGGGGAAAAAAAGAAAAGCTAATTTATTTTTAGGATCTCTGTTTACTTTTTGCACCCTCCCCACTTGGTGCAGTGTTTTTTCTCATCTACCAAAAGAATGTTACTTAGCTTCCAGCCTATGGGAGATATGCTTGAATTTTGTATAGAAATCACAAAGCAGGAGGATTGTCCTTTTATCAGAGTAGTGTATTGGGACTCAAGAAAGCTCGGCTCATTCCCTACTCTAACAGAAATTCTTTTTGACATTTGGCAAAATGCTGTATTTCTCCACACTTCTGAAAACAGCCTTCCTGTTCTGTTATCCTGTGTGAATAGTGAAACCCCATCTGAAAAACAGAGATACCATTTCCTTTTTGTTACCCATCATCTTGCCTGTTTATACTGCAGTCTCTGCAGGATTGGGACTTTTCCCCACTATGGGTTTATACAGTGTCTGTGATACAATGGAGCTCTGGTACAGCTCAAAACCTCTAGACACTACTGGACTACTAATATTAGTTCAACTCTTAGCACTAAGAAGCCAAAATTACTGGGGGAAAGTAATCTGTGAAAACTCCAAAATCAAGTCCTACAGTTCTCATCCTGACAAAATTCTTCCTGCTACCAAGATGTCAGGCTTCAGCCATAAATAAGGGAGGCATTATTCTATCAACCAAGCTGGTAATTTCTTTTCAGTAATAAATGTAGCTGTGGAACCCAGTTTGGAAACAAATCTGTGACAATAAAGGGGTCTAAAGCCCTACCTGACTGACAAATTCAGGTTTTCCATTATTCAAACCAGAGGATTCCATATGAAGGCAACTGCAAAGGAGGGAGCTTAATTTATCCCACATTAAGATTCAAATTGTTCAGAGATAGACTATCACTGATTTAACTCCACTCTACAAGGTATCATGGCCTATGATTTAATTGGCCAATTACTTATCCCTGATGAGAAACTGGTGAGAATGCTGTGCCTCATACATGAAGCAGTGGCTGTAGTAAAATGTGGATGAAATGTGCAAGTCTAAATCAGAGCATTTTATCAATCATTTGCAAAGCTGACAGGCTTAATGGGTTTGGAACGATGAATATATTGGCATTTTGTTATTTGTCACAAACTAATAGAAAGCCCTATTAAAGTTATGCAAATTCTTTGTCCAGCATAAACAAATGATGATCCATATTCATATTTGCCTCAGGAGGAAGGAAACACATACATTAACTCATTAGCTGGTTTTTCTGGCTAATACTTCACACAAAGTGTGGGGAAATTTATCTTTGTAAACGCCCAACTACTTCCCAGTTTTTTACCCAATGTGCTCAGGGGAACCAAATCTCCCTTAGACTTTGAAGTCAAGAATTGGACAAGATACTGCCATTTGGAGCACACAACGAGCTCTTGGGCCATCATCATTCTCTGGGTGCCTGGCAGTCAGGGAAGAATTTATTGATGTCTGAATGAAAACCCCCAAGGAGGACTGAGAAAAAATGGAGATATTGCAAGGAAGAAAATCATGCTTCAGTTTTGAGGTTATTTTCTGTCAGTCCTGCCCCTGCAAGATGCAGTTCAGATAGAGGTTGTTACTGTGCTGAAAGGCCTCATACAGGATCACTGTGCAGGATTAGGTTGGGTGAAGCCCATGTTTGCCTGTGTATAAGTGAGAAAAGTGGGTGACAAGTCCACCAACAGAAAAAACACGGGAGCACACAAGTCCACACATGAACAGTTATATGCTTTAACATACTCTTTTGAGCAATATGTTCACCCAATATGTGCTGATACTCTTTGTGGTAAAATGTATTATTTGCTCAATGCACTCCAAAACCTTTTGTTCTCATTTCTGTGTCCATTCACTTTATCTCCCTACGGGATGAGGACATTTCCATCTCTTATACTGCACTTTACAATGGCTGAGCAATTCCAGCTCCGTTAGGAGTTCACTGCTCATACAGCCTTGGGAGAAGGACCACAAGTGACTACTACGTGCAGAACAAGACAAGGCCTCTGCTCCTTGGGCTGTAGAAGGTGAGCAAGGGACAGTGGATTTCCAGTGTCCAGGCAATGCCAAACTAGCGTAAGATTCACACTAACCTTTGGTCCTTGTTTTTTCCATTGCCTTCTGACGGTGATGGGTTATCTCATTTATGGTCCCTGAATAGGAAAGCATTATCCCTTCTAAATCCAAAGTTTTGCTGCTTTGTCACTGAAGGGGAATATACCATACTTAGGAGCTGAGTGCTCCCAGTAATTCACATCAGTTTCTGGGAGGGCAAAGAGGAAGAACTGGGCCTGTGATTTACCTGATTTTTCAGCAGGCATAGCTGCAAACATTTCCATTGCGGGCAATATAAAATAATAATAATCCTTAATATTCTGGGGATTCACAACTTAAACTCAGACATCTTCGATGCTTAACTCCACCCTGCAGTGCATGGTATTTAGGATTTTGCTTGAAAGAGGTGATACCATTGGAAATGATTATACAGAGGAGATATTCCAAACAAAACTGCTAAGGAAGGAAAGCCTTACAGAGGTCCTCTAGTAAGATATGCAGAATATGTCAAGAGAAATGAAGCTTTTAACCAGGCACCTTTGGCTTGTTCAGTGCCTGGAGATGGAATGTCTGAAACCTCAACAGGCACTAGGTTGGTAGTGATCCTTGTGTGCCTAGAGCGAGTCAGCCTCCTCACCATCCCTTGCTGACTGTGCAAGGGAAGTCCCTGGAGGTTAACAAAGAGTGTTCAAGGCCTGTCAATTTATCTAAACTGCTGCAATTTATCTAAACCCCACTGCACTGGCATCCAGAAAAGACCACTGAGCTACATGGCTTCAAACAACCTTGGGCTGTGCTCAGTTTTCTTCTTTAAATGAGGAAGTCTTATTTAAAAGTCCACTGCATTCAAAAGGATCTCCATGGCCCTTGGAGCAGGCTCTTAATACATCTTGAAAAGCAAAAAACAGTTCTAAATTTCAAGTGTTGCGCTTATGGGATTTCCACATTATCAAACTATTAAGGTGAAGTGGTGTCTAGGGAGAAGGCAGCATTTCAGAATTGCATACTGCCAGTGCTTTTAAAAATTTCTGCTACTACTGTGCAGGGTATGAATCTTATTACACTTAATAGTATTCCTGCATATAAATGAAAGCAGAGAAAAACCATTGAGAGGAATCAATGAGCTGAATGGAAGGGTTTTTTTCTTATAATCATGTTCCAATTTTGTGTTTTCTGAAAGTTATTCTTATCTCTTTCTTTCTATTATCCTCAAGTGCCTGAAATTCTCTTTGATGGAAGACAGCTGCATCCTACTGCAGTTGACAAGCCCTGGAAAAATGCATCTGACAACCACACTCTGGAAAGATGCATCTGTAATGGCTCCTTTCAGTGCAAAAAGAATCAGTGCAGCAAGGTAAGAGCTCTTGCTCAGCTGCTGCTTTCTGACACTTGGATCTCTGCTTGCAAGGTGATCTAGCCTGAAGGCATGCCAGGGAGGCCTCCAATCTTGTCAGATCCCATAAAAAAAGTGGGACTGCAACTGGTCAGTATTTAGGTGGAAAGCTAAATTTTGCGGGAGAGAATGTTGAGGATTCAATAGATGGCAGTCTTACCTCAGAGTCAAGACTGAGGAGATGAATGAATGTGGTATCAAGGGCTGGGGGTGCCATCTTTTAGACGTGCAAAAATTAGGTACCAGGATGAAAAAATTCTAAGGTACATTTGGGAGATCATGACCAATGGTTAATGTTTCAGGGAGAAATGCCATTTGCCAGCCTGTAGACATTATCTCCCAATTTCAAAGCCATACTCTTGTGAAGCCATGACATGCTTTTTAAAGTCTTCCATCTCCTGCTCCAGAGATTGCTCAGCTTAATGAAAAATGATCTGTTTGTATGAGACCAGAATTCCTCTGTACAAGCCACTGAAAACAGTGTCAGGTGGGCAAAAGATATCACAAGAGTAACATTGAAGTATGGATTTTTAAAGTTTCAGTGTTGAATCTTTCTCGTATTACACAGCTAAGAGATTGCTAAGCTGTGACTGTATTCAGAAGGGAGAGAGGTAGAAGAATTTCACTTACAACCCTGTACAATTTATCGTGTTCTTGGGTCTGCAAAAAAGCAGTCCTGAGCAGGTAGGAGATAAAAAATTTTACCTTCTGCTACCTCATGCATGCCTTAGCTAGCTAGCAGAGGTGAACTAGTGTCAGACAGGAGTTGTCTGGACCAACAGCAACATTCCATGCCCAGTTTTTAATGCAAAAAGCAAACCTGCATCAAGAATCAATGTGTCTCTAACTGTCCTATCTTCACTGGCCAGAAAAAAGGCATTATTATATCAAGGGTTCAAGGCACCTGTCCATGTGGGCCATATACTATTTTCAATCATCTGGTCCTAAACATGAACTGACTTTGAGCTGCTATCCAACAGAACCTACACAAACAACTGGATGCTTTCCTCATATCAAACTTCAAGCAATTTTAATACTTCTGGATCAATAGGTGTTCTGATGTGTTTATCAAGGTCTGTGGTGTCTGTCTCCCACTTTTTCTCTTTAGAGTGCTGTAGGGACTTAATTCCTGCAGCTCCAGCTCAGAGAGTTTGGAAAAACTACAGCCTAGGAGGACCTTATGCTTTCAAGGACCTTATGCCAGCATTCAACCATAAAACAAGCACCCCTTCTTTTCTGGGCCTATCATACAATGTCAACTTCATCTAAAACCATTTTTTTCCCTGACACAGGAAAAATAAAGTGTTGATGTCCATGAGTTGATAATATCATAAATACAATTGTGAACAAGATGCATCTAGAGCAGCTGTAGTGACTTAGAAATAGTATGCATGGGTATGTATGTTTAATTCTGTATGCAGGTATATTTATTTGCTTACATATATGCACAGTATTTTTCTTTTTCAAAATTTGTACACTTAGTTGTTTGGATTTGTTTCCATATTTTTCTGAACACAGAGAGGTAATATTCCACAGCGCTCTTTATGTAGAAACTCTTTTTCCTTGTTTGCAGAAAAAACAAAGTAACTTTTAAACAGTAAAAGAGAAAAGAAAACAAGGCATTGAAAAATGATCAAAGGAGACAATCTGAAAAGGTGTAAACAAACATACTTAAAAGGAGCCCTACCAGGGACAGAAGATTACTATTTTAACCCTTTGAAGAATTTCATCCCATTCCGTCACAGGTAGGATTTATAGTACCAAGGAATCAACTAGTCTTTGGTATATACTGCAGAGGGATCTGTACCCAATGAAGAAAAGGCCTCAAGAAGTCGTTTAGTGAAGTCGACTCTTGTCCCTTTTGCTAGCACTTTAAGACATTCTCAGTGTAGCGCTGACAAAGTACTCAGAAAACATGAGTTAACAAAAATATTAGCAAATGGTGCTGGTTAAATGATTGGCATATGACTGGCATGTGGAAACAGTCAAGAAATACAGAAAACAGTATTCTTGTTCACTTGTGTGGCTATCTGCAAATTTTATGTGCACATTATTATGTCAGGACCCAGCAGCACAGTCTTTCAAAAATACACTCCAGTGTCATTAGAAACTTGTGAGTCCCAGATTCCTCTCAGGAAATGATGCTGCGCTGCTTTTGATAAGCTACCTTATTGCTTTTCTGCAGTTTAACTAGCTGTAAATGGAGAGAATATTACTTACCTACCTTAAGGGGAAGGTTAGGATTCTTAACTACATAATAGACTTGAAGCACTGTCATCAAAAAAACCCTTTAACTGAAAAAAACCTATGATGAACATTTCAAGGAGTTCCAGCCATTTTTATTGATTCATTTCTTACTGAGACAGAAAATGTTTAACCTGTTAGAGGGAGGAAAGAGAGATGGAAAGAAACACAAACTTCTCAGTCATTACTTTTCAATGCAATAAGTGGGTGCAAGCCCTACAGAGCTGGCAGGGATTGCAAGGGCAGGCCATTACTCATGCTATCAGTACAGCTTTACGACCTGGCACATCTATGACTGTACGTACAATCAAGTCTGATGCCTATTCACAGCGAGAACAAAAAGTCCTCTACCTAGGTTTTCTCCTGAAACAGAAAGCTTGTGTTCCATGACATTTTACGCTTCTCAGTTTTAAATGAACTGCTGTTCCCTCTCTCCTGCTTTTGGCTAGCAATCAGGATTCATCAATATTCTCCTCCTGTTTTCACTGTAAGTCAACCTCGGTGACCTAGCTGCCTCATAACAAAATCTTGACTGAACAAAGAAACCATTTCTCATCCATTTCACATAATGCAGCACAAATGAAAGCCCTGGAAATGTTTTATTCCTCCATATTGCTTGTCACATGTAGCTTTTCAGCAGCACTTCATTTGTCCTCTATCCATTTCCACACAGTAATTTTATTATCATCCAGCCCCAGAAGGGCAGGAACTTGCTGTTATTAAAATGTGAGAACACAATCTGAACTGCTTAATGCCCATGGCAGCCTGCAAACTCAACTGCAGCAAGAAGTCCGTGTCTAGATAAGCAGACCTAGGCAGCAGGGCTCAGCAGTGAAGTGGCACCCAGAGCAAGACCCGCCTTCAGGCACTCATCTCTAAGGCAGGTGAATTCCTGACAACTAAATATGAAATCTTGCTGGATTGTTGGAATAAATATTGCAAATTTTCAAGTGTAGTCCATCATCCAGGAGTTGTAGCTTAAACCAATTGCTTGTTCTTGAAATTCAAGGATATAGGCAAATTTGCTTGCAAAATGCACACAAAATTTCCAGTGGAAAACAGTTTGAAAGAATCTTGAAGAGTTTCTACACACAGCAAAACCAAGGGTATCTCAAAGGATCTCTATCACTGTTATTCCCATGTACTTGGTCTTATTTCCAGCAGAAATCAGGAATTACTTCTGAAAGCAATAGTGTTCAGTACATTTCATTGCCCCAATGCAGACTTCATTGGGTTCATTCCAACTTCCAAAAATATTTTCAAACCAGCTACTGTGGTATCTAGTTGTGTCCAGCTTGACCTACTCTGTTCTTGCCCTTTTTTATTTAAATCAGTAACTATATTATTTATCAAACTGTCCCCATAGTCCCAATATGAAAAAATGGCCTCATATTAACCACGAGAGATGCTCACCTCAGCGTAACATCATTCACAATCACCTCTGCAGTTTACATATTTTGAGAAAGCCTATCTTACAAGCCAGTGAAAAGGGTTTACAAGCAGATTAAAGGATAAAACTGCCAAATGCACTAAAATACATGGTCGATATGCTGCTAACCACAAATCCATAACTGTTTTGCTGATAAAGCGTTGCCTAAGCTGCAGTTTGTTCAGATTGCTGCTTCAGATTCCTCATGACACGATCAGCAAAATGAAGAGTAGCAATTCTGCTATTTCCAAAAGAGATGTGTTGGCTTGAAGTCATGTCTGTATAACTGATTTTCAAATTCCTCTGTTGAGCTTTGAAGTGATTAAAGGAAACCAGCATGGAATTTCCCCTTTATGCTTTCTTCAGCCAACCTACTTATGGAAAGTGTTCTGATTTACAGTGTAGGTCTTACAGTTTGAGAGATTAATTCCTCCTTCTTCCACCTAGCACTGTGTGCTTATGAAACACCAACTGATTACTAGCTGAACCTCCTGCCCAAGAGCAAAATGACCATGCTGGAGTGCTACTTTGCTCAAAGAGGTTGCAAAACCTCCTTTGGAGGTTTGCAAGACTCAGCAAGGCAAAGCCACACTTCACCTGATCTACTGCTGGCAGTAGCCCTCTTTGAGCTGGAGGCTGGACCAAGTGACCTCCAGAGACCCCTGCTTATCACCAATTTATAGGATTCTGTGACTTTGTATTTGGTCAGTGATTAAGATGTAGAAGGCACTGCTCCTGGAACAACTATTTTTAGAGCACTCCTCTCTCAGTGGAGAGCCTTCAGTGACAATTAGAAATGGAAGACTTCATTTTACAAGGATATGTTTGGAATCCTCTGCTGTCTCATATTCTCAGAACGATACTATCTTGTGACATTAGAAGAATGTATGGAAAAGGAAGAGATGTTGCAGACAATGCTTTCTCCGTCCTGACCAAGGCTAAGAAAATGATCCTCAGGGAGCAAAGTAAGACATAACCATACAGATGATTAAGAGAGAGATCTGTAGTAATTATGAAGTCCCCTCCCTCACCACAAGCCCTTTCTCTAGTAAAAGGTTGCTGAATGAAGACATAGAAGAACTTGCAAAACTCCTTGTAGTACTCTGCGGTGTTCATATATGCAAGGTACTGAGTTTATAGGACTAGCATCCCTCAACATTATAGCAACCTATTTCTTTAAAAGGAAATTAAGACAGAGCTCCCAAATGCTCTTAATTCAGATTCAAACATGAATATAAAATAATCCAATTTAAAAAATCACCCCAGAATATCAATATGCATGTGCTAAGAAATGACAAGAGGTACCTCAAATACATTGAAGCCAAGCTAAAACAACAGATTGTTCAGCATACTGGTATCTCCTAAAAATTCTAGGCTATTAATTTCTAGTCTAGCCTTACAGTTTAGAACTAAACATTCACTTACGGAAACAATCTACAAATATCTACACATGTGATCACCTCAATCTCTAGACAAAAGTAAGCATGTAATATCTAAAGATGAACTTATGCATGAAACTCACCTCAGTTGCATAAGTCTGCTCAAGAAAGCATCCATATTGTAGCAATTAGTCCCATCCATTAAAACTTTGGTCTATGTTAACCATGCCACCCATCATGTAAGCAAAACTAACTAGAAATTACCAAAAAAAAAAAAAAAAAAAGAAAGCTTCACTTGTAAATAGTCAGAATTGAGTACGCAAATATTATGGTTCAAGGCACGCATACCACATTGAAGCATAAATCACACTAACAGCTGAGAGACACTTCATTTCTCTCTGGAGTACAATCTACTTAAAAAGTCCTTGCTAGAAGGTAACAGTTGTGCCAAGGTAGCATTTGATATCTAAATAATTGATTTAAAAGTCTTGTTGGTGACCATAAAAGCATTCTGTCTGTTGGCTAAAATAGCTCAAAACAGACCAGACACTTGTGAGAGTTCTCATGAACAATCTGCATTTTTTGTCCCACCAGATGGGGCAAGTGTTCTTTAACACTTAAATGTACTTCATCTGAAGAAATCAAAAGAACAGCAATTTCTTTTCCAGTATATACAGGGCACCAAATGTTAAAGCAACCCACACTGAGAGCTTTTATCTGCAGTTGGATTAGCTTCCCGTAATAACCAGACATAAGTAATTGTGTAGCCTAGTGATTTTCAATCTTTCTCCATTTGCAGACCTCCCCTAAGTGTTTTCCAATAGAGGTGAACCCGTGTTTCAATCAATTTTAAACCTCCTGAAGTAAACTTACTTTACTTTGTTCTGTGCTGCAGAACATTTAGGAAGTAGCTCAGTGATACCTGGGCATCTGTAGACTGTGACCCCCAGGACCACAGTGCTGCCTCCATGAGCCTATTCATACTGGCATGGGCATGCCCTTGAGCAGGGAACCTTCAACTAGTACTGGAACTCTTGTTTTCCCAGTGGAAACAATTACACAAGCCTTCCTTAGCATACCTCACAGCTATTGAGGGTCGTACTAAGTCTCATACCTCTTCATTTTTGGGCTTTTTTTCAAATAAAAGAACACCAACTTTAATCAAATTTATCTGCCTTACTGAGTATCTCATGTCTCAGCTTTTTAATATGTATGAGAATCAAAAAGAACGTAACAGTCATTACAAATTTCACGTAAAACATTCAGTCATGTACTTGAAAAAAATATTCTCTATTATATACAGAAATACCTAAAGTTTTTTGCCTCAGCTATTTCTACCTAGTTTTTTTTTTAATTCAAAATATGATCCTCTCATTATATCCTGGTCAGGTGTCTCACCTGGTCAAGGATCTGAAATCAAACCCAGTCAAAGACAAACCATTAGCTGTTTCCAAACTGAGGACTCTTCTTTCAATAGCCTCTCCCCAAGAACTGGGAGCACTGAATTATGTTGAAGGTAAGAAGAATTTCACTCCTTTCACCGCTCCTGGCCGGTGGTATTAAAACAGACACCTTCTTTGCATTTCAAACTTGCATTTAGAGCATGAATGCTACACAGCAGACAGAGCACTTTGCTAAGTCAGCTCAAAAAAGGAAGTTTGCTTCAGAAGACATTTCAAGTTCATGTCAAGAAACACTCTAATTGTTACAATTTTTCTTTTCTTTTTTTTTTTTAAAGCACAGCCTAGAAAAAGATTAGAAGGACAAAATTTAATAGGCCTGCACACAAGGTACATTCTTTCTTCAGTGACGTTCACACAAAATCAATTCAAGTTTATGTGTTTTAATGAAAATGAAAATATAGAATCAGTCCATTAGGCTATCAAATGAAAGATCAAGTTTTCACAAGAATGTCTAATAACTAGCTGCAAAAGTGTTCATGCACTGCTTACAAGAACAAAAATGTCTTGTACCTATACAAGCAAACACTTGGCTGTGCATCCTGAGGGCTGCTATCTGCTTGTAGGCACCATAATCCAAAATACTTGTTCAAATGTGAGTTTGTCTTCTTGCAGCCATGAGCATAATTTTGCTAGAAAACCTCTAGTATTTGGCAGCCAAATACTAGTGGTCCTCCCAGGGACTGCAGGATAAGTATATTCTGTCCCACCTTCTGACAGAGGGCAGTAATGACAAATGCCTGTTTAAAGTTTTGCCTTATTTTAGAAGTTGCATTGGATACAATTAGATATAAAATTATTCTACTCACGTATCATGTTGCTATATAATCCTATAAGAACCCCTGCCTTTCATGGCTTGCTGTTTTCACAAATTATTACATAAACTTACGTATTGGTAAGGTGTTTCTCTAAAAATTATGACACTTGGCCTGAAGTCAAAATTGCCCCCAACTCTGCACAAACTTGATTTTTATCCCATTATTTATTTATGCAGATTTTCTAAGCTCATCTAGTCTTTTACTGTTTATTATTACTTACTCCATGTCTCACGGAGACAGAGAGAGCAGAGATGAGAGCTCTGTTTAATTTGGTGCCAGCCCAGCCCTTCAAACTCACAACATGAAAAATAAGGCAGAGAGCTGGAATGATACCCTTTAAAAACTTTATTATATAGGACAGAAACAGGCTCAATCATCAAAAACACCTTAACATTGCACAGAAATTACAGGGCTAATTTTGGTGGCAGACTTAGATGCTACTGTGTTGTCACTTAACCTTACAGTTAAGTGTTTTGAGTACTGAAAAGTCTAGAAGTATGCCATAAAAAAGAAAAAAAACTTCAAAATTTCATTTTAGTTTGTTCACAAATTATTAAAAATATACAGAAGCAGAAAAACCACTGAGTGCAAGGGCAAAGTTCTGACATACAAGAACTACTTCTAAAGATTTTCTCAACAGAACATGCTTTTCAACTACAGCCAGTGTTTTACACAATTTATTCTAATATATTGATTTTTCAGGCCAGAGCTGTTGTCCTTTGGACTTCATTCACAGTTGTCTCTCCTTTTTCTTGTAATCAATGCAACTAAAGCTAGTGCAGTATTTACTTTTGCCAACTTAGGTCACACAAGTCTGTTTGCTTTTTTTTTTTTTTTTTACTTTTTGGCAAAACGATTTTATTTCTAGCTTGGCTTCAAAGTTGAATCAAAACTTTTTGCCTGTGTCTTTCATAACTACTTACTATATATAAAATAAAAAGCAATCAGGTATGAATGACAAAAGTAAGGCTAATCAAAATCTGCTTTCCTCAAGTATGTAATGAACCTGTTCCAAAGACTAGGGATTTACTACCCTTGCAGTGCATTTTTTGATATTTTCAATAGGCAGAAAACATGTCAGCTCCCTGTGCATTCCACTGCCAGCATGCCACAGCTTAAAAAATGTACATGCACCTCTGCAAACAAAAAGATGGCTGAAGTCAATGCATAAGAGTTACATTTTATGTTCCTCCACTCAGTAATAGGACAACTCTCTAAAAGGGGCGTGCACTGTTGCTCTTCCCATCTTCTTCCTTCTTTGAGCCCCCCAAACATGGAATTAAATTCAAAGCATTGGAGCAGGCCCTTTGCAACTAGGACATAGCTGTACATATGCATGTGAAACAAAGCTGTCATAAATTTCACTGCAGGACTCCTGGACTCGACTATATTATTGTAATGAGTTCAGTATCAATCAAACATGCTCCTCTTGTCAGAAATAAAGCCTAGTTTCTGACTTTTAAAAATAGCTATTAACGTCAATCATGATTCGAAGTCAATCGCACCAGGAGAGCCACGGCTGGATCTTGAAAATTATGAGTGTGACATGACAGATGGTAATTGGAAGCTTTTGTAGCTCCTGCAGCAGCAACACCAGCTACTCTGCTGCCAGGATATACAAAGAGAAACACAAGCAAGGCTTTAGGTCAACATTTCATACCGAGATGAGGCACATATAGCAATGAAGGGCTTTTTGTTGCACAGGAACACGTGAGCCTCTAATCCTCAAATCTCCACAAAAGTGAGACCTGCATTTCAGATACCTGGATCAGTAAAGCTGTCATGTATAAGTTATTTTTAAAAATGCCATTTTCCTTATATATGGTAAGAGATGCATATAACAAATCCCCAAAAGAGCCCTGTCAGGGAATACCCCCTGCTAAAAGCCTGTCTACATGGGAAACCAGCACTAGCTGCATCCATGTAAAAATCACTGCACCCAAATAACACGGATCAAGAAGTCAAGCAAACAACTCTTTCATTACATCTAGCCTTGTACTTTGGTATACTTTGTATACCAAGTATTTATCTTTACTGAAGTGCCTCTGTGAAGGACCAAGACTAAAAAGCTTTCCGTCTTCAGACATAAACCAACAACACAATTGAAAAGGGGTTTCACAAGGACGGCCAAACAGTACCCTGAACAATGTGCTCTTTAAGGCATAAACATGACTAGCGAGCAAGTTAAAGAAAAGAAACACATGCCTAAAATCACTCTAGCTGCATTAGGAAAACATTGAACAGATTTTTGGCACAGGACAATAGTCTAAATTTATGTTTCATCACAGGCTGCTGTACATCTACAAAGGAAACGTCAGGCGGGGGCAATGACTCCTGTCTAGGGGACACACAAAACCCAGAGGACATTGTCACTGAACTGGTGTCTACTACAGAAACTACCCAAAGTGACCAAGATACAGCAAGCCTTTCTCTGTTGCAAATCAACTTACTGCTCCAGGGAGCAGCCTGGCTGCCAGGCAGTACTGCAAAGGATAATACCAAACATCACTGCACTACACCTTACAGCAACAATACACCTTGTAATATACAACTGGCTTTTCTTCTAGTTCCCCTTTCTCAGATGCTGCCATCTTAGGTGAATGACAAGGTAAATCTCCATCGGGCCACTGCCTTCCCTCTGTTTCCTCTCATGTGAGAGTTGTTGCTGCCACAAATGTCCCACTAAAATTGAGGCTTGGTTTCTACCCCAGCTGATACCCTACTCACAGCCTTGCAAATCCGGAAAAGTTCCAAAGAGGAAAAGTTACCATTTGTCAAAGTTTTTCACTCAGCTGCTTCCCTCAATGGTGTTCCCTTTTTACACTTCCTGGTGAGATAATATTTTTCACTGTCTGTACTTCTGGGTCATATACTTTTCATTTTGCCCATTGTACAGTGGCTTGTAAAGCTCACAGATATCTAAAAAACCAATCTACAAAGCAGTCTTTGCAGAACTCTGCACATGAAAAAATCAGCCTGTTCAAGTCTTGAGGCTTAGACCTCTCTTAAATTAACAAAGATCTACAATTCATGCAGAACTAACACAACACAGCTTAGAATTCCCCAACAGCACATCAAAACTTTTTCCTCTTCTTCAGGCCCATGCAGCTGAGAGGCATGTCTACCACTCACCCCTGAGTGAGGCATTTCTAGGACTGCCAATGCTTTTTTTTGCAGTCTCTGAAACTCTGTCCTAGTTCTCAGTGAGACTTTCTGCCTTGATCTTACAGATCATGTGCAGAGCACAGCACAAGGTTATAATTCAAGGCAGATACTGCTCAGTTTTTAAAGTCTTCCAATTAGTGTCCATCATGTGCTCTTATCCTCAAAGGATGCACTACAACACTGCAGCTGCTTAAGTGTAAATAAACAACTCTTTGTCATTCAGGTGTCCAAATTAATGCTGTCTAGTCATAGGTACCAGCAGATAAACAAAGCTTCCTGGAATAAGAGATGGAACACAGAGATCATTAAAGCAAGAAAAGGTCAGTAAACAACTTGCTTTACCTCAGACAAAACAGGTGAGAACACATAATTCTATTTTCTACATCTGCTTTTTTATCTTCAGTTTTTCAAGTGAATCCACACCAAGGTTGCGCAGAACTCAGCAAGGGAGAGGAGGATCCTAATGATGAGCAGCATAGCCCATGCAGGAGAACAAGCAAAGGGACAGGGCCTGCAGCCAATGTGACTGAGCAATTTTTCTGCATAAAGGACATCAGAAGCCTCAAGATTATCAGCCTTTCTTTGAATTGCAACCCTATTACAACAGGTAACTGTGATTAACACTACTCTGTTTTAATCTTCACGTCCTTTTTTTTACTGCTTGAGGAATTCTACAGACAAGGAAAAGAAAAAAGATTCAACTCTTTGTCTGGAATTTCTGGACACTAAACAGCCCTGGTCAGAGGAATACCTCATAACAAAAATGCATTTGACAACTGTAGCGGCCCACACCAACTGTACAAGACCTGTCCTGTGGATTAAACCTTCCAAAGTGCAGTATGTTCAACACAACCAGAAAGAAGCAGAACTGCTGCATGTGTGCAGGCAATGCCTCGCTGTACAGTGAGGGCTCAGCACCATTTAGAGGCAAAATGCTTCTTGCTGGCTGACATGAAACTGATGCACTGAAGATTCATCCCTCACTGTTTATGCTCCGCTTGTAAAAGTTGAGGAAGAGACCCTGAAGAACAGTAACTACGTTGAAAAGGAAAAAATCAGTCATTTGTTTGTTCCTAGAAAAAGTGCTCACCCATCTAGCTAGAAAGATTATCCAGCCTGCTCTGTTTCGCATCCCACCTAAAATTAAATTCTGACTGTAAATTCAGTAGGTTACCAAACGAAAATTTCAGCCACAAGTGTACCTGGCATTTATAACTATTTTTCCTAAAAAATCAGCTTTCCAGAAAACATACAAATAACTTCCCATCCTAATATAGAATGCACCTTCAGCTGACATCCTTAAATAAATTCAATCCACTAGCTAAGACACAGTTTGAACAATGGGGGCATTTTTAACATGAAGTAATACATAGTCCAGCATTCAGAGCAAGCTTTTTCAGGCAGCAGCCCAATCCAAACAATTTTCTTTCGTTTTCATTTTAACCAGCTTTCAGACCTCTCCATTCCTGACAGGCTGCAAATAAAATACTACTTTTTTCCCAGAGGGACGCTATTCACACAGTATTTCCAACTTTGCAAGAATAAGGATGTAAAAGGTGCCAAAATAATCAAAAAAACCCTATTCCTACTGACTGTTTGAGAGAACTGATTTGGCTTCTTTGAACTTCAACAAACTTCCTTCCTTTAACACTGTCTTTGGCCGACCATATTGGAAATGGCTATTTAACCACAACTTTAGTGTAATTCCTCTGAAGGAACAAGGAAAATGGTCATATTTTTTAAGTGATTTGTATTCAGTTCACTATCAAAGGTGAGATCATTCCCAAACCCCACAAATCAGCATCTTTAGCAGGAGATGGATTAGTTTTTCTTGCTATGTAAGATTTGGATATGACATTTCCTTCTCATAAAGTTCTGTGCCACATACACTTTCGAGAGGGGAACTGTAAGAAATGTTGTAATTTCATCTCGTAGTTTTAATCTATGAGTGATGTGCTTTTTAAAGCAGCTAAACAGGTGAAATGCCTGAATCCATCTGCTGTGAAAAGTTGCTGTGGATGTGGAGTAGGAAAGGAGGAAGAAGAGGGGTGATGTCAGTTTGATAACACAGTTGCCAGAA
Source organism: Pseudorectes ferrugineus (assembly GCA_008033365.1). Classification (NCBI taxonomy): domain Eukaryota; kingdom Metazoa; phylum Chordata; class Aves; order Passeriformes; genus Pseudorectes; species Pseudorectes ferrugineus. Next base: position 26,569 of record QWTY01009027.1, read on the forward strand.
GAAAACATGTTTTATATGGGCAGCAAGGGTCATCAATAAAAATCATGGCCATCATAAAGCACTGTTACAATATAAATGTGACATCCATGTTGAGATAGGGCTGTTGGGTGTTTAACTTCACCGCGAAATATGACATTTCCTAATGTTTTATGTCAGTCAACAGTGGCAGGACCGTGTTCATTGTGTGTCTATTTGTTTGGTTGCAATAAAAACATTTGAGATCCACTTCATTATTTAAATTGTACAATTGAGTTGTTCAGAGCTGCAGCAAGTTTTAAGATGTGCAGCTGGGCTGTGACTCTCATAGTGGGATTTTCCAGTTCTCCTTGGAAAAATCTGCTGTGATGACACGGCTGAATTACCATCAGCTCTTCATACAGATCCATCTTGCTGGATGTATGATAAATGAATAAATATATGCATAAACAAATAAAACAAGCAGTCCAGAAATTTGTGGGGGAAAAGGAAAAAGTAAGCTATTAGAAAGTTAATATATAGCTTGGCAACAGCAGCTTGGTAGAAGGACAGGTCAATGGACAGTTCGCACCTCAAAAATTGAACAGAAATCGGTATCTCAGTATTCCTGACTCAGAGCCATGCTGATCCACTGGCACAGTTGCAATTAGATATTTATTAGCAAACTTCAGAATCGTCTGACCTTAATGGAAATGGTACTGTACTGTTACTAAGAAGTAAGACAATAATGTAAAGTGTCTTTTTCCAGTGGTTACGGATGATGCCAATTTTACCAGATACTACTCAAATCAGTTCAGATATGCTCTCAGTGACAAAGAGATCAGAGTTTTCCCTTCCTTCACAGAAGTTCCTTTGGCATCAAAGGAAAAATTCAAATGGGGGCTAGTTCCTTTTGGACAACAGTTTTCAGGACTTTTGCCATGCTTCTACAAACAAAGTAATAATTAAAAAATTCTCAGCCTAAGAACAACAAAGTAAACCTATTAAGTTCAAAGAAAAGCAAAAAAAGTGAAGCTTCCTATGCTTGGAAGACACAGTGAAATAACCCTTACTGTACAGGAAACAAAAAAGTGCCATTATGAAGAAGAAAGTCTGTTGTAAAGACCTAAAAGAATAACCCAACATATAGTCAGTAACTAAAGAAGAAATTTGTGAATATTACCTCAAAAAGCAGTCATTCCACCAAATTGCTTTAAAATGCAATCATTTCACTGGTAGCTTGTTTCCTAAACAGTAATTTTCTTTCACTTCTACCTTAATGATCTCAGAAAAGCTCCTCACCCACCCACCCCAGTGTCTTTCCTGGGTACTGTAGCTCACTCAGAGCTATGAACCAGACAAACTGGGCATCTGGCTTCAGCCAGACTGAGCCTAGAACAGGAAAGCTGAGGAAATTAATTCATTCTTTCCCTTCCAACCAGTCATGGAGGCTGTCCTGTTATTTTCATGGGGTTTTTTTTCCCCTTGGTGAATTTCTGGGAGGAAAAATAAACTGGGAATATGATGAATAGTTTGTTGTGCTTAAGCATGGCAGAGTAATGAGCACAGACTGAAGACCAATAGCTTCAGTACAGTTGCATGGCTCATGTAAATTAATCCTTTAAATAGCCCTGAACACACAGCATATGTCCAACACACCCCAACCAACCATCACATGGCCACTGAACACACAGCTCCAGCTGCTGCTCCTGTGACATTGAAGTTGTCAAGGGCGTGCCAAACAGGCACTCGAGGATTAGCCAGCACTTTTGGAGAGAGCATTAACTGCTCATCAGAGTGCCTGGATTTCATGAGCCTAGTAAGTACAGAGGAATCTGAGAAACAGATCCAAACGATTCAGGTTATGCGAGTCCCAGAGCAGCACAAAATACTGACAGGTCAATCTTCTCAGTAGAAGTACTTCCTGTTACCAGGGAAGCACACTCTAGAAAAAAAACAACAACTTGTAATTATCATCACTGAACTATCTTCATTTGCTCTCCATCCCCATACCATGGGAAACAGGGCCAGAATGAGCCCTTGGGACAAAAGAGCGAGTGGTCTCCTTCCTGTGCTACTATATCCAGCAATAACATCTTCCACACCAGGCTCTGTGCCACCTCCCTTTGATACCCAGACAATAAGGCTGTTATCTTTTGTGACCTAGACTAAATTGGTTCTCATGAAGCCTTGTACCAAAGGTAATACAAAACTTTCTTTGTTCACCTTTACCTAACAGCTCAAGTGGACCACGTGGCTTCTTCCACTGCTTGGGCCCTGACTTAAGAGCCGTACAAATTGTGTGCTGCCAGTCTTGTGCTTGTCCACCAGAAAAATGCACTCAGTTCCCTCCTCCACAGAGCACTAACACATGCTTTAGCAGCACACAAGCGTTCCCAATGAATGCTAGAAGCCACCAGGCTTATGTAATGCCGGACAAGATACTTCTCCCTTAATGTTTTAATCTAAAATTAAGAGCCTAGATAACAGGAGAAAAGTATTTGAAATGATGACTGCTTTGAGATGTTTTTCAAACTTCTCTATGAAAGAAGTAGCAAAGATCACAGGAAAGCAATGTCTATGATCCTAGACTTGAGGAGCATGTAATCTTTCTCACTGACAAGAGCTTACTACCTTTTAGACAGTGTCTGCTCAAAGATAGGCAGTCAAGCATATGTGAAGGGGGCCTGCCTGACCACTGTGCATCTTACAGCATTATTTGTACAACTTCAACTCAGTAGAATTATCTTAGCATGAGACTGGCATAACACAGTGTCTAATCAGCCTTATTATCCTAAATTCTCAATTGTTTCCTGGTAAGCTGCATTTATGTCTTAGCTGATTATCCACTTAAACTATCAAGTACCAATTACAAAATGCAGTAACATTAACGTCACAGATGCTTGAATTCAGAGAGAAGCAACCCCAGATCATTTTTGGGATAATAAGTTGCACTACAGAGACAGCAGACCTCAGTATGAAATGCCTGCCTCTGTGATTTTAAATAAATAAATAAATCATTCTGGTGTACAAATTACTCATTCCTAAATAAGACTTTAATTAGTTAGAAATAAACCATGGTATAAGTTTGCTTACAGCATTGCTGCAAATAGGCATTAGGATCACATTCACATAATGGCATTGGCAAGTGTAATTCCTCGTGCAGTCAACAGAAAAGTGTCTCTTTTTAGCCTTTTTTCATAGCTGGTCCTCATGGAATAAATTCCCAATAATCTTGTTTTCCTTGTGCAGAGAGCTCTGAAAAAACTGAAGCAGTTCTGTGGAAGAAGACTTGCAATCTGTCCCTGTTCACTTTTCCAACCGAGCTCCTCAGGCTGAAACAAACTTCAGACACTCAAAAGCAAAACTTGCTCAAAATATTCTCCCAGCTCCTGAAGGTGGAGTAAAGTCAACCCAAAATATTATGGGCTGTCAAGAGCTGTAAAGATCAACATGTCTCATTGTGCATCCTCACTGCTTATGTCTGACCTTCCATTATCATTATAATGTCAGCTCTCCAACCCTTTCTATACCCTTCAGAGGAGGCCAACCTATTGCACCCTGGGTGCTGGAAATCAATCACCAATGCTGTTAAACCGCTCATGGGTCACTCTCGTGGATTTGACAATTCCCAGACACTCTTTGGGAGTTAGCAATCTACAGATACTACACCAAGCAAGCAGCTGACATGTGGCTATAATCTAAAACCTATAAAAAGTTTGATTATATGGAGCTGAGCTGCATGTAGCTAGCGGTGCTCGAGGCCTGAGTGACCCTGGGCACCCTGGCCACATTTATAAATGTTGATGCAGCCATACTGGTTAGGCAAAATAAACATCTTCCAGCTTCAGCACTGTAGCTTCTTCCCTTACTGCATGGCTTAATCATAGAGCCACAGAATGTTAAGGGATTGGAAGGGACCTTAAAGATATCTAGTCCCAACAGGGGCAGGGATACCTCCCAGGTTGCTCATGGCCTTATTCAACCTGGCCTTGAACAATGCCAGGGTTGGGGCATCCACAACCTCCCTGGGCAACCTGTTCCAGAGTCTCACCACCCTCACAGCAAAGAATTTCTTCCTAATATTGAACCTAAATTTCCCCTCTTTCAATTTGTACCCATGTACTAATGGCACAGGACACCTTCAAGACGAAACATGAATGAAAGTACTTGAGAGGTCTGTATGCCTTTTGATCTAGAAACCAGGGTCTTTCAGCTCAGTGTGAAGAGGCCAAAGGTTTTCCCGCAGTAGTCAGCAGGTCACCATGGGCCACTCATCCCAGAGAAGGCTCTGTCTTGTCCACTTTCAAGCTCTGACCACCGTTGCCTTAGGTACCCAACTGTCTCCCTTCCCTGCACATTGCTTTGACATTACTTATCTTTCTTTGACAAATACTGCTGCCTTGTATCTTCATGGCTTCTTAGCTTTCCTTTCATGCCATCTATTACCTCTTGCCTGCATCCCTGCTGACACATACCAATAGGCTTCTCTCTCAGTGGTGTAGCAAAAATGCTTTAAGGGAACTCTTCTTGTTTTCTACTCCATCTGAACACCACTGCCACAAGGACAGCTGAAATTGAAAAAAGAGAAAAAGGAATCTAAAGGAAAAATACATGGAAGATACAAAGCAAGGAGAATGAATCCTACAGTGCTGTAGAAGAACAGGTCGGTGTTATTTTGGCAGATCACTATAGCTTTGAATAGTTTTTAAGACAGAGTCGTTAAATGGTTTAAAAACTGAATGATTTGCAAATGGAACTGATGAGCCATAGGAGAAGCAAGTGTTCAGAGAAGATCTGCTATAATCATCTAAAACATGCCATCCTGAAGCTGACCAGGAAACCATCTACCCAGTACTCTGTCTTCAAGAAAAGCATGCTTGAAAAAGCCCTTTTATTTCTCCTCAGGATGTAATTATTGGGTATTCAAATTCTTTCATTTAAAATGCCAGTGACTTAACACCAAGTAAATAGCTAGGGCTCTAGAGGAGAGAAAGAATGAATTTTGGTTCTAATGACAAGTTAAGTTACAAAGGAATTAAAAAACCTCAACAAATGATCCTTTCTCCCTACACTTCTGCCTCTATCCGTGCACTAAGTTGTGTATCACCCCAAATTTGTTGCTAAACAAAAGTAACATCTAGTACATGTATGAAAAGATTCAAGGACTTACTTAAAAGCTTCCAGGGGATTTCTTTCAGTCGTTTCCACTGGTGGCAGTAATGCTGCGCTTTGTAACTGCAGTAGGCTAAGATGCATATCTGTATTTATTTCTACATCTGTACCTATCTAGCTATAAATCTTCTCATTCAAATTTCCCAAAGCATTTTACAAAATAATCTGCAGGACCCTTTATTAAATCAGGTAACATAACCTTCTTATGGATGGGCATACTGAAGAGCCAAGGTATGCTGTGTCACAGACTAAATTAGTTAAACTGAGACAATCAGTCTATCAGCCCTGAAGTCAGGAACTCTGACCCCACCTCCTCCACTTGCTCAATTTGCCAAGCCACATGCACATCCCTCAGTCCTATTAATGCTGCCTTCCCCTCTCCCTCCCATTCCTCTTATTTCATGAGCAAAGTGCTTTTGTCAGCGCAATTCCTTAATGATGAGAACAAATGGAAATGAATATCTAACATCTCTTTTCAAAACCAAGCATAAACCATTTGCCTTTTTTGGTTTGTTTGCTTTTAATCCTACAGAGATAATTAGCTGGCCAGAATTGAGAAGGCTGGGCAAACAGCTTCACTTCCATAGTGTAGGGAAGAACAAAATTCAGTGGATGGATCTGCTAATCAAGCAAGATAAATGCTGGATTGTACATCCTTCAGTCATCACTTATGGCAGCTGGTTTAAGTGACAATACAAGCCACAGAGGTTCAAGTTTTGTAACTTCTTCAATGTTTTCCTCTATTAAATAAAAGAAGAGAGTGAAAAAACTTTCCACTTGAAGAAAGGGCTCACTGGAAGCACTTTCACACTGGAAATTATTTCTGGAAGAGACTAAATGTAATTTTGCAAAAAGTAAAGGAAACATTTTTGAAGTAATCTTTTAAATACAACTAAAGATTTAGTTGAGGAGTAAGTCTGGTGGGCTGTGAGAAAGAAGAGAAAAGAAGAGAAAAAAAGTTTTACCTGAATTAAGACAACTTTACATGAGTAGGCGGGACTGCCAATCCTTTCATGTAGATAAAGAGTTACAAAATGGGAAGAGACTCCCACTACAGATCAGCCTCTCTCTAGATTACAAGAAGGTTAGTAATTCTGGTTAAGGAATACTGCCACTTCTGCAATGAGGGACTGAATCCACAACTTTTCCTGGCTAACCAGGAAACCTACTTACCACTGAATTCGCCCAGGAGGCTGGAATACAAAGACCAGTGTTTACTGCAGAGCCCTTAAACCAATCACTTAATAAACCACCTGAAAAGACTTTCAAGAAGAAACACCTCTACCTTTTCAGACCCGTATAAGTCAAGGGGTCACAGGCTTTCTCTTCCAATTTCACCATCCAGTCATTAAGGTTTATAAACTACTCCTTTATTACACAAAACACATGGATTCATCTTGGCAAATGTCATTTTACATTGATGAACTGCTTACTTCAACAAAGAATGAGCCTCTTATTCAAACCCATGTAAGAACCTGAACCTTACCTAGACAGGAGGAGGAAATTATAGGCAATCTGTCCTTCAAGTTACCAAAAAGGGTACTGGGCAATGCAATGGAAAACATGACACCAGGAACAATCCTGCTTTGGCATGGCAATGAATCCAGCTATCTATGATCTTTTTCATCATCTGCTGTTCAATTATGTGAATTGAAAGACACTATAAATACACTGTAATTATTAATAAAAAAAAAAATACATTAAACTACTGGTATTTCATTTCACAGATCAGAATAGATAAATTATTTTGAAACCTGAGTCTGCACTCCTGTTCATACCAAACAGAGAACTTGCCAAAACTGACCTACTGTAATAACTGGGAGAGAATATCTGAGAGGACACTGGCTTAAGTACTTAGCTGTGAAAGTACATGGTCCAGAACTAAGAATAAATACAGAAAGTTGCCCAGTTTTTAAGGTAATTTGTTATCTTATTAGACTTCTATGGCACTCTGCAGTCAGCAATTAATACATTTTGAATTATATCTTCACTGAATAAAGAAGAATATTAATAGTTGAATTTTTCCTTCCTATGAAGGAAAAGGAGTAGAGAGAAAAGCTGTGGAGATGACCAACTAATAATTGTCATTCATCCCTGATGCTCCTGGAGTGTTCACTAATTTTTTCTGATCTGAAGTAAACTATAATGTGTCAGCCTTTTAAATAAACAGAAATGATTCTGGAATCAAGGGATGGTGTTCTTCAGAAGATTATAAAAATATGGTAACATAACAACACCGTTGTACTGCAAAATGACAAGAAATTCTGAGTTTGGGCAAAATATAATTTTCAAATGTGCTAAACAATGCTGTAGTACATAAAGTAACAAAAATAATATAACCTCTTAAGAGAAAAGGTCCAACTAAAAGCACTGCATAAAAACGTTGCAATTAAAACTATGATCGTTAATAGAGCAGGACCAAAATCTCACACATTGACTCATGAGTAAATAGGAGAGAGAGTATCTGATTCATGTTTATTCAAATAGTTCCAAAATGGAAACATAAAAAGTGCTTTATCTTGATGAATGACACTTTCTGAAGAAGCCCATTTTACAACAACTTTACCCACACTTTGAGGTGTCACTGTTTTGGAGACAAGAAAGCAGTATCATGTTCAACAAACATCATGCCTACTTTAGAAATCTCTAGGGTCATTGCAGGACCCCACAGATTCTAATTAACCCTATTTTCTTGCTACTAAATCTTCATCATTCTCCTGTGATCAGTCCTGTCCAAATCATTGAAAACAACTGCACAAAAACACCGAAACCAGTTTCAACCATTAAGTCAATAGAAAGTTCACTTTTGATTTCCGTAAGAGATCTCCCGTGCTTTTCCAAAAATATGTGTGATGTTTTCTGCAGCCAAGATACAGGCATAAATTACTAAAGATTGCCTCATACTAACTAGGGACTTGATTATCCTTCCAGTAGAAAATGCTGCATAAATGGGAGAAAATGCCGCTATGGATTCCCTTGAGGTGGTATCTCCAATACCAAGTTAAAAAACAAACCAAACCAAAATAAAACAAAGACCTCTAAATCAAACAAAACCAAACCCAAATTACAATGTAAAAATAAATAAATCAATCAATAAATCACAGTTCGAAAACCAGAAGGAGACAGAGCAAATAAATTCAGCCATGGGACTGGTCCCAGAAACCAGTGAACAAACATGCACAGAACCTGTGTCTCTGTAACAGCCCCTGCCCTTCCATGCAGCACTTATGGTATCAGCTACTTTTTCTGTTCCTGAACAGGATTTGTGGTCAGTGTGTATTCTGGAGTAGTCAGCGTCTTATTTTGGATAATTGTAATGTTGAAGCAAAGCAGAGGGCAGCCTGATCCATTAGTAAATGGAATTGGGCAAGCCCTCTCAAAACAAAAAACTAAGCTTTCATTAGCTACTTTTTTCATCACATTGTGCATGCCATGAGGGAGATCTAAACAGAACCCACCTCTGCAGCTAGTTACTGTATTTAGAATGGGTCTGCAGTGCCAGAATGCAGAGGGGTGGATTACTCCTGACCTTTACCTAGTTACATGTATACCCAGCTGTCAGCTACAGATTGTAAGCTCCAGTGATAAGAAATCAGCTTTAACAGTTCTTTGGTGATCACGTTTTGCAAGTTTTGCTCCATTTATAATGCAAAAATCATTATACAGTATAAAAAACCCAATTATAACTCACATGATAATCCAAATGATAACAGTGAAGTTGTGCAGGCTCTCTAAAGAATGAGAATTTTAGCTTTTAACATCTACACAAAAAATTGAGGGTTGTGACACAGGGATGAGGGAAACAAAAATTGGTGTTGTGCTTTGGTTGATTTTCAACAAACATAACTAACAGAACTAAATTGCCTTGCAATATCAGCAAGGGCATTCTATTCCAAAAAGGTGCTTCAGTGTTGTCAATTTTCATGCACTATTGACTACACAGCAAGTAGTTCAGTATAATTCCTAGTATATCTAACTTAAAAAGAAAGACAGTGCAAGCCCCCAATGGAAGAGATGCATTACTGCAAATACCTTCATTTAAAATTTGGAGTCAGTCTATTTCTTTGCAACAAAGGTAGAAAGAAGGTGGGTTAAAGCAAATACACAGAAGGTCCTAAGGGAAGAGACACTGCTCAGTGATGAAATCAGTCTCCCAGGAGTTGAGACTCATAGTTTCTATTTTTGTTATTCCTGCTATCATAATGTTAAGACCTTGGGAGGAGGATATACGATATGTGAGGCGACCAGCTTCCATGATTTTACCCAACACCATACTTGCACTCCTAAACAGCTACAATAATTACAATGTAACTACTCACAGAGCACTGCCTAACATAGGTCAGATGCTGCCTCAGAAGGATATTGTGAAGTTTAATTAATGCACACAAAACACTTGGAAAGCCTGAGACTAGGTCATTGCATCACTGCAAGGTTGTATGCCACAGCCACTGAGCAGTATTACTGGAAGTTTGAAGAAAAATAATGAATGATCCCATTGTTGCAACAGGTCTGAGTATTTGTCATAACCCACTAATGTATTTCATATCAGGCAGAGAAAACAAAGGCAATTCAGTAGGACATGAGGTTAAACTGGAGATAAGAAGCACTGAAAAACAATTTGTGGAAAAATTTTCACAGTTTTCCTGCCCACAATGTTTCAGTGAGTTCTCCTCTCATCAAATAAGAACTTAACAATTACTCTGTGAATATCCCCTGAGGATAGCTATCCATGTCAGATTTCAGGATATTAGATTAAACACAGAGCTTATGTTACTTGCGCAGAGTGTGAAAATTATCTTCCCACCCCCTCAACGCCTTCCCCGACTCTCTCTCCCAAGCTCCCGCCTCGGCACCAAACTTCAACGGCTGTGCTATCAGACTGAGTGCCAGACTGGTTTTGTACTATTAGTTGCTGATATCTAAAATCACCTTTCCTTTTAAGAAAAAGTCACTGCTGGCAGCCATCTATCCAAACGTAATTCTTTGGGAGCCCTGCTGGTACTCTGTACCCTACGGTTCTTAAAAACTAAACGCACATTTTGGAAAGTAGCCAATTATTTCCTTTTTGCTCCACTGAAACAGATGCACACCTTAGATGAGACGGTGCCTCTGATATCTGAGGTAGTTGGAAATTTTCTGCACTTTTGCAGGGAAAGAGCTGCAGGAAAGTAGGGAGAATGTCTTCTTCTATGCCTGGACTGATCTACTGATCATTGTAGCCAGTCTTCATACTTGAAAGCCAACACTCTAGGGAAATTTTTAAGGAACATTTCCCTTACAGGTTTCATGACATCACTTTTCTGTGCCTTTTCTACCTGTGCAGGAGAAAATCACACCACTTCTGTCACAGCAGCAGCTGCTTGTGTGAAGAGAGAAAAGACTGCTATTTCATTAGGACTGCTTTGCTCTGTTCTGCCATGTGTACAGCACATGAATTATTCTATTTCGGTCTTTTCTTTCTGAGCTTACTTTAAAATACATGGTACCACTTACATCGGAGAGAAACCAGGCATTAGGATTTCTCAACCTGTTGCCGGCCGGGTTGTTGAAAATTACCACCTCCACTTCTTGCCAAAATCTTTTTAACAAGTTCCAGGTTTTTTTCTCTTTTCCAAGCCTGGAAGTCAGGTGTTCTGCAACTTGAATCATGAGAGCAGCAACATTAAATTAGAAAAGATTCTGGATGGAACAAGACTGGAAACTCACCAGATATGCAGCAGAAAGTAATTGGCAAGTTATATACAAGTGTGTGAAGAGCACAAAGCACAGGTTTCATATATATATACACACACATATAATTGATGCAGCAAGAGACAGACATGTTACCCAGGCCCAGTAAGTTTAGCACGAGACTATAGGAATGTTAGCATTAGATTAAGAGACACCATGTAAATCTATTTTATAGGAATTTAGTTAAGACACAAAAAAAAGCTACCTGCTAGCATGAAAATGTGTTTTGTATTTTTGTGATCGAGAAGCAGAATATTTCTACTTTTCCACAGAGCAAAAGTTCAAGGGATGAGACAGTCCCAGGAGGGAAACACAAAGACGATTCCACTTAGTGTAAAGCTGGATGAAAACAGATTGATCATCCGTAAGCAGACAACTAAAATTAACCTGGAAAGGTGCAGTGAGATGAAGGCAGAATTTCAACAGCCTAAGGGGAAGGATGAAAGATGTCACATCCTCTAAATTCAGAAAATCAAGGCAAGACATGAATGATGTCTTGCCTTAATGAAAGATGAGCAAAGATGCAAACTACAAGAGAGAAACAGAAAACTGAAGAATACAGTATTATTAAATTGCCAAAGAAAGTGCAAAATAAAAGTGTGGTGGTTCCTGCCAACTGGTACCTGACAGCTTCTATTCTGAAAGCTATTAGGTTGTGTGGCAGAATCAGGAAATAAAGTAAAACATTGTCTGCCTAAGACATCATGTTAAGAGAGATTATACTCAAGGGACATGAGGATGACATTTCAAAAGAGAAAGAAACAATTGCAAATTAATATCTATTGTGATAGGTAAACCATCTTTCAATTTAAAGAAAAGCTCTGAGAATAAGATACTACATGCACCATTTTTGGTGAACAGTTGCCTTCACCATAAGATAAGGCATGAGCAGTTAATAGCCCAAATCAGAAAGAACAGAACAAGGTGACTCTCTGACGTCATTCTTAGCTTTGAAAGTCTCTTCCGGACAATGGTGTGCAAAATTAAAAAAGATTCAGCATAAAAGGCAGAGCAGCTGAACTACCTGAAGTTTATAGACAATATATCCTACCCCAAAATTTGACTAAGCTGAGCAGGGAAAGTCAGCAGTAGATGCAGCTAAATGAGCAAGAAGTACAATTCTTCAGAGTATTCAAAAAAAAAAAAGGCTTAGGACAAAGAACATAACTTTAAAAAAAGCACCAATCTTTTCTTTGAATAGCTATAAAAAGAGAACATGAGTTATGACACTGATGCATACAAAAGACAACCACAATAGAGGATTTAGGATATTAAATACTTATTTGGTAGTTCACTAGGCTGCCTAGACAATGCTGCCTGCTGATCTTGTTGTTCAAACTAGACCAAAGTTGTATAATAGCAGTACTCTGCACTTTTAACAATCTGGAGCTTCAGCAACTGCACATATATTTCCACCCCCTCATTTCATTCCCAAAGTCAAGCTATTACTCCATTCAAGCAAAGCAAAGATTTAAGGTGGATAATTAGGGAATTAGCTAAAGCCATGCAAAAAACCCCCAATGAGATCCTGTGGGTAAGACCATGCTCAGATTATCTTTGTCTGACTTTCTAGCAAAAAAACACCACTGTGCCTTCTTCTGATATAGTCTATCATATATATCAGTTTCCCATGCCTGCACACATTTACAAAGCAACCAACAGTTTAACTCTGAATCCCACACTGAAATGCATGAAAATGGGCTTTTACAGAACATTTAGAAGTCAAAATCTTTCCCGACTTTTTAAGCACTTCAATTCGACAACTCAAGCTTTTCACAGCCATAAACATCCCCAACTCGTTGCAAAAGAGGATGCTGCCTTTCACTTGTGAAACTTTACTTGAAGTGCTTCTGCCTTCCTACTTGCAGGCATTCCCTTGACTTCTTAGCACTGCTGTTGGCATGCTAAATGCCAAAAGACAGGTTTTTAAAAAGAATGTTACTTTGCATTTGCTTTTGCAAAGGCTTGTTTTTAAGCAGTTTAACATCTAACTAAATCTAAGCAATCACCACATGCATGTAAGGAGGAATAAAAAACAAGAGGAAAACAGAAACAAAAAAGAAAAGGTTAAATCACAAATAGAGCTTTAAAAAATTTACTTTTAGTAATTTACCATGTAATTAATAGCACAGATATAAAAACAAATACACAAGTCACCCTGTATACATTTTCTATACTGACTTAATTTCTTGTATGAGGATCTTCGTTTATAGGGACCTCTTTAGCACAGGGTGATGCTATCTCAGCTGCAATTTCACCTTTGCAGACAGATTAGAGTTTAAAAGTTCAGTGTGGCCTGCTTCTTGAAAACTGAATCTCTCTTGAGTTTCTGTAGTTCTCTGTATTCCATTTACTATTTTCAGTTCTCTTCCTGAAGAGCAAACAGTTGAAGTGTGACCTTTTTGCTCACTTTAAATCTGAACTAGAAATGCACAGCTGATCCTTAATCTAACTGAGGACAGGAATGGTGTGGCCCACTCATTCTGCAGAAAGATCAGCCCACGGATGTAAGGGTATAGCCAGGTCTGGTGCTTAGTTTTAGAAGTGGAATTTAGTTCTCTGCTTTGCATGATCCTGGGCTAATCTCAGTGGCCATCTGTATGGGGGGTGGGATAAGGGCATTTCCCCACCCCATGCAGCTGATACGACGTTGTCCTCAAAACTATAGCTCATTATGGGTTGTGAGGAACCTGAGGCTAAGTAATTAAATACCTAAAAGTCTCCCAGCTTTCATTTCTATGTTTGGTGAGAAGCCAGAGGAAGCACTATGACATTCTACATAGCCACGTTCCTGCTTCTTTCTTTCTGCCAGTACTGATGGACCCACTTAGATTGGTCTCATAGCAAGTTTATCTTTTTGTCAGATTTCAGAGTCTGATTTTACACAGTATCCCAGTTTACCTTCATACCAGATACTGAACAAGAGACCATACTCCCAAACTCCCTCCACTTGCTGATGGATTCCCCACCACACTCGACAACATTTAACTGCACCCAAAAGACTTTTCATCCCCACTGTCTCCTACCACCCCAAAAGATCCACTATCATCTACTGTTAGAAATAGTAATCAAACTTGTCAGGGCCAGATCACCAAGTGGAGTCAATAATACACGTTCAGTGGCATCAACATGAACAAAATGTCATCAAAACAACTTTATTTTCCACCTAGTCATCAAGAAATAACTGCTGCATCTCACATGCTGCTTGAATAGATGAATAAGCAGCAACAAGTGTTTAGGTATTCTTTACTAAATACTGAATACTTTCCTTTTAGAAACAAATTGAAAACAAAATTGAAACAATTCCCACATCAAAACTAGAAAAATGCTTTTTGAGTGTTTATACTTTGTTCATACCATTTTCCTTTTGATGGGTTTTGAGTATAATATTCTGTGACTAGTGACCAATGTTAGTAGTAATAGAGGCAAGAACAAATGCACCTTATTATTAGGTCGCTCTGTTGTTACTTCTATATCTTAACATCTGCTTTGGGAGGGCTAACTTATGAAGCTAACTCCTTCAGGATTTAGCTTATAAAGGATCAGTGACTTCTAGCATGCTCTTGAGTAGCAACAAGGGAAAAACCTTGGATTTCTAGCTGCTATCTCATCTTTTTACTTCAGGCAGCACTGGGAAACACTGCAAAGCAGAACTTCTCACTGGGGACAAGGGATCAAGAGGGCTGAAATTAGAAAAGACAGTTTGGCTGCTTTCAGTTCAAGTGGAAGTATTATGAAAAAGTGTTCCGAATTATGTCACACGGGGCAAATGTCACTGCAGTTAGTAAGAACTTACTGTGCCAGCAAATGTCAGGACAAATTACACAGCAGGACAGGTGAGCTGTATGTCACATTCAGTTCCAAAAGGAAAAGGCTTCCCCCCACTGCCAAGAACCTGCTCCCATCTCCAAGCTGATTTAAATCAAACTGCTCTTATTCAAATCAAAACAGCATAGAGGGAGTACTATAGTGACACGATGGGCAATTCTTTGCCTCCTTCCCCACTTGCACGGATGAAATACTTTGATTCTTCACCACCTTAAAACACGATCACCTCGAGGCTACAGAGTTGTATATGTAAATGGCTGCCTGCATGTTCCTGAAGGCACTGCTTACCATGCTGATGAAAAATGTCTCACTGTCCCTATACTCCTGGGCCATACCCATCTAATCTCTACTGCCTCTTTGATCATATATCCTTTGCAGAAAGATGCATTTGCAATTTATGTGGGACCCAGCACGGTATGCAGAACAACTGAGGCCTCATCAAGGCCTGGGGTCCCTTAGCACTACTAGGAAAGTGAATAATAGGAACATAAAATTCAGTGCAGGTGAAAGACAGGACTAAGTCATAAGCAAAATCTTTTTTTTAATTTAAGGAAATCTTTCACTGGACTGCAAACTCCTAGCAAAATGAACTCATTTTGATTCAGCTATCCTTAAGTTTAAAAATAAATGTTTCAATTAAAAATTACCAGTGCTTCAATACGGAGAAAAAACATGTCCTTATGTTCTACAGAGAAAACAAACAAACAAAAAACCCACAACAAAACTAGAGCTACAAAACATTTGGGTGAGTTGAAGAAAATGTTTATTCAGTTTCTAACTTTTCTAATCTAGGACTTTTCAGAGGTTTTCAGGTGCTTCTTCTTCAGGCTTTCATTTTCATGAAATGAGTATTAACTGAAACTCACATAGCTTCTCGTAGTATTGGAATATCTGTGTTGGGTATAAATCAGAAGGCAGCTTGTTCCTTCAGCTCCTAAGCTTTGTTTGGTGTTTCAAGCATTTCTCAGCCAAAACCGGATAAACACGGCCAAAAGGCTATCAAGAATAATGCCCACAAATAAATCACAATTTAAAAGCTCAGGAATTCAAAGTCTGGCTTTGATTTAAGCCACTATTACCTCCAGTTATTTATTCTATCCAGCAGCCACAGGCTACCATCAAGAACCACTATACAACATCTGCTGTATAAACTATCCTATATAAACTATACCAATACAAGAGTCACTATAGTAGATCATCTCAGGTGCTTTAAAGCAGGGAGTGCACAGCACTGAAAGAGCAATGAAGTTTTAAGTGAAGACCAAGACCGTTCACAGAAGTAGCTGAGTTACAAGCTCACGTTTCCACACAGCAACACTGTAGGGACGACAGACTCTGGCAAATGGAAAGTAACAAAGCAACTCTGGGGCTCTAACAACATTTCTGCTGTGAAGCAGCACCAATAAATCCAGTTAACTAAGACACTGCAGATACTCTGACCCTGTACATTTTTCTTAGCCACTAGTACAAGTTCTTTTCAGATACTCAATTTGTGTGCAACTCTGTCATCAACTTGTGTTCTGAATGGCTGGGCTTGAGCTATGTCTGTGTAAGCACAATTTGCCTCCATGTATTCATTCTCTATCCCCAGAACGGCTGCTGCAAGAATGCAAATCCTATTTGGAAGGATTACTTGCCACGCAACAGCCAGAGGCCCTGTCCAAGGCTGGGCTCCCTGCTGTGCCAAGAAGCACACTCAGAAGCTCTGATGCAGAGAAGGACATGATTAAAGCAGGCAAGGTGGCACAGGAAATGGTATTGTCCCTTCACACATGCAGAACCAAAGCTGTCATTCCCCACCCCCACTGCGTACACCTTGTGTCAAGGTGTTCAAACAAGAAAGCACAGACCAGCAGGCATTTGTACTTGTGGGAGCTGGCAGTCACTGGTGGCTATACAGATTCCACTGGGGCACTTGAGTGTGGACACCAGGGGTTACACAACCATCTGGTAGAGGAAATAAAACTCTCTAGAGAAGTGTCTGCTATCTAGACCAGAGCCTACGGTTTTTCATGATCTATGTACATTCCTTCCTCACAACAGATATGGAAAATTACTGGAATGTCCCAAGTACTCTATAGAGTTTGAATGTGTTTTTCCTTTTAACTTGTGTTTGCTATTGCTTATCTTTGCATTTTCTGAATACTTTATACATTTCATTCCTGTTATTTCAGCATGCAAGGGAGCCCCCCCCTATATCTACAGGATGCAGTGCCACATTTCCCACCTAAGGATCTCTTCAATTTAGTTCTTCCACAAAAGAAGGAGACTGGTTATCTCACACTTGTGGAAATGGCAGACTGATAACACTGGCGGTCATATTTCCATACAGAATAGAAGCAATTGCAGTGCACTGCACAGGACTGTTCCTTTATCATTTAACACTGGCTGGTGAAAATGGAGAAATGAAGTGTCACACTGACTTGAGCTGAATGTCCTCTCTTCAGACTCTCTGGGTTAAAGCAGAGACCAGCTAAGCCCAGTTGCAGCTGCCTCTTTTTCCAACTGCTCAGCTGCCTGATTTGAGCTCTTGAGTAACGCAGAGCTGGTATGGTTTTGCATTTGCTTGTAGCAAACTTGTGTTGATCAGAATTGTTAAAATATGAAGTCGTCCCACATAGCCACTCTCCAGACGTGCAGAACTACATCATCGTGAAAATGAGAAATTTTACTTTAAAACAAGTTCAGTTAATGTATTTCTCAAGTTTTTCCACCAGTTTCAAGTAGCTTTTTGAAAATCTGTGTTTTGTACCTTCCCCGAGAACAACTCAGTAAAGGAAACATTCAGAGTAAGTGACAGTATATCTGGGCATCAGGGAAAAGATGCTCAGAAAATCTATCAAGCTCTCCACTACCTTCAGCTTAGACCAGCAAGTAATTATTTTTACTGGTAGGGGAAAAAAAAAAAAGAAAATTAAGCAGATTTTTTAAACAAACCATATAATCCTGAAAGTGAAAGAACACGAAAACTGTGCAAAGAAAATGGCATGACTTGCATCTCCAGTAAGAGACATTTTCTGGCATCCAGGTTAGAGGCTTTTTCTCCTGATTAGCCACTACACTAAGTACAGGTTCCAAGTCTGCTTCAATCTACAGCAATTAATAAGCCCATAAAAAATATGCCTTAGGTAAGTAGGAAGGTCTTCTATTAGCACATGCTAAAAATAGACAACCTGTAGAGCTATCTGAACAGATACTTCCTATAATAAAACTTAGTATTTTACAGGCCCCGAGGATCAGAACTTATTGGCTTTTGAAACTTGAGGCTTTTTCGGGTCTGCATATCATGCATTTATACATTGTTATTAATAACTGGCCACAGTTATCAGCAGTCAGCCAATAAGTTGAACAAGCTTTGGAAAACACCTCCACTACCATCTTGGGCTGTGCCACAAAAAGGAGCTGCAATGCACTGAAGAGACACAAACCAGCAGAGAAATCCATTTGTGCCTTACCTTGTAATGGGAAGAGCAGATGCCTTCAAACATATCTATATCCATACAGTCCATTGGTTCAGATCTTCCTGGTGGTAAAAACTCTTCCAGCTTCTTCCTTTCTTATTTTTAATCTGCCAGCTGGTGCAACCTGTAAATTTACGGAAGTGGGTGTGTTATTCCAAGATGTTTATTCATCTCATTTTATAAGGCATTCAATTTAAATTCATATGGCTCTGTGCCATGTGGCTCCTATTGCTCTCCAGAGCTTTCAGTGTAATGGATTACACACAACATTGTTTCTGTAGGTTATTGATTTTGGGGAGTATAAGTAGAAGACTCTAGGATTTCTTTGCAGACTCAGACTTTCCAGATTGTCACATTCTATATGTGTATATCCTATATATTTGACAACATGCTCCTAATTTTATGAAATTCAAACCGTTAACAAAAAACATGGCAAAACTTGCATCTCTGAATCATCAATTTCTTTGTTAATTTATCTGTTAAAGGTTGATTCTTGTGGAAAGAGACTAAATTCAATTTAAATACTAGTTTCAGAATAAGAAAGCTCCTAATCTGAGAAACTGGAGGTTGACAGAGTGGCCAAGATTTATATTCAGCAATCAAGGTAATAAAAAAGAAAAAAACCTTCCCAAAAAGTGACTTTGGCCACTGTTCAATGGTTGTCAGGAACAAAATGAATTAGTGGGACAGTAGCAAAATTCAGTCAGAGATTTTTTTTTTCCAAAGTACTCAGGGAATCACAGTGAGATTCCTCAAAAGTATCCAGGAATGCAGTGCCTTCCAGGTATCTAAATTTGGCCATCTGAATCAAAAGGACCTCTGAAAACCAAGCAACAGGTTCTCTGCTTGTACAATACAGTTTTCCTCTGCGAAAGCTATGAGGGAGTCGCTTACATATGCTTGGCTCCCCACTGCAGACTGTTCAGCATATAGAGCATTACCTCTGTACCTGACACCCCTCCCCAATATCCTGATCCCTATATGCAGGATCCACAGGCAGAACACATTTTCATGGTGGATTTTACATGAACATATCTCAGTTTTCATGGAAGTTCAATTAAACAACGGAGTGTAATTATCTGTTTGCTGGCAGACAGGCAGCTCGTGTTAGTTCAAGGGCTGCTTTGCTGAGCTGTATTCAACTGCTCAAACAACTGTTCCATTATGAGATTTCACCAGACACCCCTGGCTCCAGCACCATGGAACAGAAAATGGGATGCATATTTGCTGCTTTCCACATTTTGGCTCCTGCTGCTTAAAAGCTGTCCCTGCTCTCCACAGAAACTGTTCATGAGTATTGCAAAGGTTAGTATAGCTTTGTGTGTATGTGGTTTGTAGTATACACATATTCCATAGGCTGCTCTCTCCCTCCCTTTTTTATTACGGAAAATTGAAAATTAACTCACGTCAGTCAGAATGCCTAAAAATCATCAGTGGTGACATTTTATGCTGTATGAACCACTTGTAGCCTTACATCCTGATGTAAATTCTCACCATGAAGGGTGGCATACAAAGCCATCCCATCCCTGCATGGCAGAGGTGGCATGTCACACACTGATGGCACATGTTACATCTGGTTTGATTGCTAAACCTGAAACTCCTGATGGACCCAGAAAAAGCCTTGATCCTGGGAAATGTTTCAAGTGAGCTGTCCCCCTTCCCGAAGCAGACAGATCTCAGATCTGAAATGTCACGCGCAATTACCCTAGAGTCTTTGACTCTGAATCTCCAAATAATGAGCAGCATTACACAGGCTCTCCTTTTACTCCCAACAAGTTTCAGGACTTGGTTTCTGTGAAGTAAATGATTTGACCTCCAGATGTACTGGATAAAATGACAGTCATGACCTAACATGGGGAAAAAATACAACACACGCTCTTGCAAATTAAGCACCACAATGCAAACTGCTAGGAAAAAATACTGAAAATGCCACACAATGCAGGTTATTTGAACATTTCCAGGCTATATTTGTATTCAACCCACAGTTTTGGACCTCTCTAATTAGGACAAATCCTCCTTCTTCATGACAGTGGAGCATGCAGAGACTGGCATGGGGAAGCAGCTTGCATTGCAATTCCACTATCTATTACTATTGCTACACCATGCTTGTGCTGGGATTTTGGCATAATACGGTATCACTCTTGCAGAATACAAATCCAACATAATGTCAAATACCTTCAGATAAGTAAATCTGGTCTTAACACATTAAACCCTCCTGCCTGTTGGATGGATCAGGGCTTGTAGGTCAGGAGAGGCAACCAACAAGTTTTTTGGGTCTACACAGCCAACCATCTCAGTGAGAAGGTGATCAATCTCCATTTCCCTGTAGCACCAAGGAGTCCTAAAGCAAGCAGGGTTCAGACAGAGGTGAGTGGCTGCTGTCCTTTGAATGGTGGGCCTAAAAGGAGCTTCACTGAAACACAGACTAGGACTACTCAACTGAGCAGAAGGAGGCAGCAGGTTGAGAAAAGGGACATCTGGCACATAGGCCTTGGCATGTGCCTGGATGCAGGTAAAGAGAACTTTGATAGCATTGTTCTAACACCTTAGCATGGATCACATGGATCACACATCTGGTGACTTTGAAAAGGAAAACTATTTTATGTTTCTTGGGTGACTTTCAATGTTATGGAAGAAAAAACAAAAGTACAACGGGCAGATAGGCATGGCTCCAATGACTTTGAGTGACCTATTTACAGTGGATGGGGATATGGACTAATGATAAGGACAAGCTGCAACTACTTCTGAGCTAGGAAAGACTCCCAGTATGCCTGTGTGATTTCCAAACACCAAGGAGTTCTATGCTCCAAGGCACACGTGTACATGTGTTACAAAACATCAGAACCAACCTTACTGCACAACCTCCATCTTACGACCACCATAAAGGACTCCTAAATGTAGTCCTGCACCATCTATTCTAGAGGACTACCATTGGATTAAAATATGAATGCTGGTGATCCTTTAAGTGACCACAGAAGGCTTCTCTCACGCATGTCTTCCATAACTTATTCTACTAGTGGCTTGTCATAGAACTATTGTTGTTCCTTTAGGCATCATGATGCTTTACTGAAAGGCCCTTCCTGGAAAAGTCTGCCTTAATAGACAGCTTAATAAGGCAAAGTGAGCTGCCCAGCCAAACCTTTTATTAAATTACACCAAAACTGCCTGAATTTATGCCATTGCAAAGACTGTTGAAAATTCCTGGCTGCCCTGGAAGCGTATATACCAACCTCAGAGAAAAAACTCACACATCCTTTTTGATTCATACTAATGTCATTGTTTATAACGACAGGATGCATTAAATCTTGCTTAAATTACCAGGCA
Organism: Pseudorectes ferrugineus; assembly: GCA_008033365.1. Taxonomy (NCBI): domain Eukaryota; kingdom Metazoa; phylum Chordata; class Aves; order Passeriformes; genus Pseudorectes; species Pseudorectes ferrugineus. The sequence continues at coordinate 48,042 of QWTY01009027.1, forward strand.
TAAAAGCACTTGTGGATTGACGTGGTCTTCCCTCAATAGCACTATAATGCGGCTGAGGTAAACCAGCCTGCTGCAACCAGCATGATGTCTCCAGATGCCTGCATTCCTCTGCACACTCCCACCCACCTCCCACCACATCCCCTACTCTTTTTCCTTTGTCGTTTTCTCTTCTTCCCACCTTTCTGTTTAGCCCTCCCTCTCCTTTTGTGCAAGCAGAGGTTGGAGGGCAACTGGCTGCCAAAATGGATTTGCAGAGCAAGACCTGGGACCCTCAGTGGACAAGATGACCACAGACAAGGAGCACGCCCATGTGACAAAGAAGGGACAGCAAAGAGGATGAAGCCAGGCTCTTCTCAGGGGTTCACTGAAAGAACGAGGTGAAACAGGCACAACCAAAACCGCAAGCAACTCCATTTAAACAGAAGAAAACTCTCACCGTGAGGTTGGTCCAACACAGATACAGGCGACCCAGAGAGGCAGTGGAGTCTCCAACCCAAGAAACTGGAGATATTCAAAACTCAGCTGCACACTGTCCTGTGCCACCTGGTCTAGATGTTTTGAGCAGAGAGCTGGACCACACAACCTCCAGAGGTCCGTGCAACCTCAGCACTTCTATGACCTTGTAAACAGAGCCCTGTTCCCAAATTTACCTAGCTCTTTTTTTAAAACAGGTTCACCATAGTATGTTACTGACCTGACTAAATTAAAAACTTGGCCTGAACAGTGGTACAAGAATTTCAGTTGAGGTCTCCACACTTCAGGGATGGAATGGACTGACGAAGAAATGACTTTGAAAATGTACCTAGATGTTAGAGATGCTTCTTACTCTAAGAATCATGTGGCTCCTTTTATGCTTTTCTTAGGAGAAAAGCTCCAGTGGTCACTGCTGCCTGCAGCAAGATCAGTACTTCTACTTTCAGCATTTAATGCATTACCCACTTGTAGAATTACATTTATGTCTTGCCCTTTATATCATGCTCCCAAATGGTGACTGCCAAGGCAATTTTTAGCAAATCTTTCCCTCAGCCTCCCAGCACACTGGATAAAACCTGCTTTTCTGATGCAGAAAGAAAGAAAGAAGAGAAAGCATAGAGAATTCACTGCCATAATAAAGAACAAGTTGGACCTTTACCCAGCTCCAGAAAGCTTTTCAAAGGAAAACTGGCAAGCATGCCACCTCATATGGTTCTTTCAGGGACTACTATCAGCAAACCAAAGGTCACAATGAGTGTTTTACCTATGGATTACATATATCATCATCAGTGGCAAGGATTACTCAGTACCAAGCAGAGATATATCATGTTCTTGCCCAAAGAGGTGGCTAAGTGTTCTGCATAATTCATTTCCTCCATCAGCCAGGAGCAAGAGATAGGTCATCCTTTCCTACACACATCACTCCTTATTTCAACAGTTACCACACTCCTGTTACTAATGATCTATTGGTAACACCTCTAACCTCAACATTCTGAGTCCTAGTATCTTAAACTCAAAGTCTGAAAAGCCTTATTTATAACAGACTACAAAGCAGATCCAAAGTTATAACCTGGGCTCACTCCTGTTTCTTTTGCAGAATAACTCAGTCTTCAGTCAGACAAGAGAGTTGACTACGAAGCTTTCTCTTTATGGATGTTAAGTTAAAAACTTAACAGAGATTTTCATTCTTCCTATTTTGTATATTTACTGTGGCCAGCACATGCCTCCAGATGAGTCACTCGCAGTTACCCCACAGTAACTGTGTCTAGTGGTTTACTTGAAGTAATTCAGGGAATAACAAGATAGTTTTTGGTTCACTTTAACTTCCATTTATTTTAAGCTAAATATCTTCAGTATCACAATCATAAAATTGTTCCCTATCACTTGAAGGAGATCTGTTGTAGACACCATATTGTCTTTAGCTGTGCTCCACAACACAGCTTAGCTTTGGATGCAAAAACTTAGTAGCTATTCATAAAAAATCGTATGTTGCTCTTTAATTCATTTAGTTGTTTAGTAAGTACAGCCGGGCATACCAGTTCATATTTTGCACAAACAAGGATGTCATGGAACAAGTCAGGAAAAGTTTTCTACATAGATCCAGTAACTCTGACAAGAATAAATCATTTGCAAACACATACACTAGAATTTATTACATTAATTGCCTCTATTTACCCAGCAATTGATTAATCCAATTCATAGCATGGCCAAAACTTCTGGCCTACCTATAATCCAGTGAGCGAGACTGGAGCATGAATTGGTTGGTTTTTGTTGATGCAACTGAGGTCTGTTGCATGGCCACCGAGGGATTCGGCTTAGCTGAACTCTTGCTTTGGGGAGCTGCAGGCTGTGAAGAAATGTAATCTGTGCTGATTCAGCTTATCTAAGGCAAAACTCAGCCCTGGCAAGACCTCCCATGGAAGGCAGCACCAGAGCAGATGCTACGGCACAAGCACTTAAGAATATTGCCTCCTGTTGCCAGGAGAGGAAAGATTGCCCAGTGTTTTCAAACTTTTAAAGGCAGTGACAACACATAAAATCTCTTTAATGTATGCACAATATTGCAGATATGTCAGTATTATATTGACACATCCATTTTATTAGCAGAAATAAAAGATTTTGTCAATAATAACCTTGAGTTTTATTTTATTCTGCATTAGGCTGTTGTAAGTGCAGATCCTGGGTGCAATCGCATAATTGCATCTCTACCATCGTAACACTTGTAATTGGCTTCCCTCTTTCTTTAATCTCTCCAGTGGAAAGACGAAAGTTCAAACTATTCCATACCTGGCATTAGTCTGGAGAACATCAGTTTACAAGGGTAGAGCAAATTCCATCAGTTCTAATAGGATTAAAGGTGTTTCTGCAATTTTCAAATCCTCAGAAGTAACACTTTGTTTTTTTTAAAGGAATGACTGGTGTTCACACAGTTGATTAGCATGGTCCACACCACAGTCAGAATACCTGGTAAGAAATTTAGCATAATAATTTCACTGCATCTGCATGAAATACTACTTTATGATTATGACTTACAGTAAGTCTGACATAAACTAGAGGGGAATAGGTCACTCTGGGACAACAGCATAGTAGGCAATAGCCAGTTGCTTCCATGTGTGATTTTAGATCTAATTTAGTTTTTAAGTCACTAGAATATCTTCACATACAGGTAGTGTCACTGTTACTATATTGTTATCTATTCCTACAAATTATCTGGTTAAAATCACTCTGCAAACATCAGAGTCAGAACTTAACATAGATTTGAACAGTTGCATCTGCCTTCCAGAGGTAGTGCTGCAAAGCATTAGAAGAAAATGATTGCTTAAATTTTTTTTTTCTTTTGAATTACATTCCTCAATCTACTGATTTGCACACTTTCTCCTCTCCCTCCAACCTCCCAAAAAATAAAGGCCAGGTGTAAAATGACACCTTCATTCATCAAAAGCACATTCTCTTTGCTGATTTACCTTCTCAGGCAGTCAAAGGGTAATTTTTAAACATTAAATTGTCAATAGGATAAAGAGGAACTGATCCTACTTGCTTTAATTAGCGGCTTTTTCCACAGCAGCCTCTCCATATAAAGGACTCCCTCCACAGACCTTGAATGCCTGACTGCTTTCTGCAGTTGAGAGAGGTGAATTTTCTCTCATACAGTATATATTTTGTAGTTCTGCTGCACAAGCATGGCCATTTATTCATAGCGTAGTTCAATTTCCTTCCCAATTTTTCCTGTGTAAGTCTGTTCAATCCTTAATTACTTATCCATAGTTGTTTTATCGCTGTTACAACCATCTATGCAATCTATGCTTTAAAATATTTTGCTGAAACAGTCATCTGGCCCCTCCTACTATATGAGAGAAATATATGAAGGCTATCTCTAGTAAACTGCCTATCACTACTACAACAGGCTTTTTCTGTGGTTACACTTCAAGACATCTTTGAAAAAGGATGCCGTCTTACATGCAGTGTTCTACTTTAAATACAACATGCAAGCCACAGGCTCCCAGTTCATTTTGATATGGAGCAGTCTCGTGCCTTTGGCTGTATCTTACCAATACACATCTCTGCAAACTGGTCGTGACAAACACCTGGTAGTTCCTGCTCGTAAAACAAAAAAATAAAAAAAGCCTGCCTTCTACCCGAGATATGATGCTTTTCACGCAATGACAGATACTAATGTCACCTTCCCTCGCAGCTCCCACCCATTCGAAAAAAGTGGGAATAATCCACACGCTATTTTCACTACGTGCCTACCCCGAAACTGCTTATTCACATATAACCGAGCCCACTACGCTGCAGAAGGGCAGTTACAACGCAGTGCTCCTTAAACTACCGGCGCAAACCACCAAGCCGCTGCCACTTCAGATCATCTCTCGTGAAACAAGAACAAGAAGACAAACCGATAGGCGAACGCGTCTCACAAGCGGAACCCCATCCCTCTCGCACCCCGCACTCCGGAGCTTGTGCCGCCGAACCGAACCGAACCGAACGGCGCAGCCCCCGCTCCGGAGCCCCGGCACGCAGGAGCCGGCCGCCGCTTACCACTGCCGCTCACCTCCCCTGCGCTGCGGAGCGAGCGGCGCTGCCGCTGCTGCTGCTGCTGCTGCTGCTGCTGCTGCTGCTGCTGCCGGGCACCCACGGCCGCCCGCTGCTGCTG
>QWTY01009029.1:6436-21405 GCA_008033365.1 Pseudorectes ferrugineus
CTGGGGCAAGTGGGTGTTGTACTGGTGGCTGCCCTCCTTTGGAGGAGGAGGAGGAAGGCTGGGGACGGTGCACAGGCTCAGAGGAAAGGCTGGGAGACCATTTGTGGCACGACTGGCCTGGGCTGGGCTGGCAGGCTGTGGGAGGGGTGGGCTGTGGGGGCAGCTGGTGGCAGCCTGGGGACACATCCAACTGATGGATCAGGAAGGCTCAGGGAAGCACCACTTTGAACCAGTTACACCACCACCCTTCCTTGGGTGTGAGATGTGCTCTTTCCAAATTTCCCCTATGTGGGTCATAACGGGACAAGTGAGAATATTTCTAATAGATTCAATTCTTGTGGGTTTTTTCAGCGCTTCTCCCCTGCTGCTCGGGCTGTGTTGTGTGAGTTTTTCGGGAGGCAGTGATTCCAGTTTCATTTCGTGGGGAACAAAACGCTCAGACTGCATGGCTGTGATGCTGCTGCTTGTAATTCCCTTGCTGAGGCTTGTGCCAGGAAGGCTGGTGACCATCAGACGCAGGTGTCCCTCTCTTCCCCCGCCCTGAGATCCCCTCTGGCTGCGGTTAAGGCACGTAGCAGTCTGAGGAGACATTAATTGCTGTTAACTGTGATGGGCACTTCTGCATTTGGGCTTTGTTTAGGGCAAATTCCTCTGCAATTGCATTGTTGGAAGCCACGGGTCTGTTAAAGTCGGAGTTATTAGGCCATGTGCTTTCTGTGTGTTGTCATAGTAGGAACAGCACCAGTGTAAACGTCTGTGCTGGGCAGGGGAAGTGTTAAGTGAAGAATAAAAACAAGCCCAAATTCCCATTTGGAAACTGCATGCCTCAACAAATACCACTGTTCATAGCAAGTTATTAGCTTCTTGGTTGTAATTCTGGTCCTTTTCTAAAGGGAGGTGGAAAAAAGCATGTAAAAGAGATTTTTGACACTTCACGGTGTATTGAATGAACAGCAGAAAGCTCCCCAGTCTGCCCGTTCCCATTTACAGTTTGGATGTGGCTGAGGTAACACTTCTTTCTCCTTTTCCACGTGATTCCCCGTGTCTTCTGGTGGCAGCACCCTGGGCACCCCAGAGTGCACGTGAATAACACACCTTCGAATCAAAAACCTGAAATGTCCCTTTTTTCGGGCCAGTGTGTCTGAGGCACCTGTAAAAAGCCTTTTTGTCTTCCCAAAGAGGAAGGAGGTCTCTGTTGTGGGCAGTGCCAGGGCTCACTGGTGGGCAGGAGCTGCTCTTCCTGCAATGGGTACAGTTCCCAAGGAGGGAAGGATGGCATGTCCTGGGTGACAGGGCTGACCCCCACACTGGGGGCTGGCAGGGATTACCTCCTTGAAGGTGTGATGAGGAAGTGGGAAGTAGTTAAATGCCCTCTGGGAGGTTTAGGGGAGCATTTGCTGGTGGACTTGGCTGAACTGAACTTCCATGTCTGTATCTGAACTGAACATTTTGGAGTTTACTTATTACAGTCCATCACTCTGCACTGTTACTGCATGTGGCTGAGTTTCCTACAGCTTCCAAATCTGAAATGCCCCTGTTTTTCTCAAGCCAGCCACGTATGAAGGACCTGCAAGAAGCCTTTTTCTCCTTCTGAATGTACAGTCGTCACCTTCTTTTGTTTTTGCTACGTGCCTTCCAGAATTAGAAGATTCAGAGTGAGAAATGTGATTTATATATTTATTTAGAAGCCACTCTGAGCAACAGCACATTTACTAACTTGGTTCATTTTTATGAATCTGATTCATTGCTTATTAAACCAATGGAAATCTTTCCATTGTTTTCAGCTGGTTCTGGCTCGGAACTTCTTGGTGCTTGACAGTATTTAGTAGGAGCTGAAAGATTTGAACTTCTAAATCATGCTATATTATGGTCTTCTGCCATGCCTGTTTCTTAATTATATACATAATCCCAGTATCTGTTGCTGTGTATTTCTGGTTGAGCAGTTTCTGTTTAGTTAAATTTTCACAAGTATGGTGTTATGAAACAGTTAAGCAAAATACCATCAATATTATATTTGCCAAAAATGAGAAACTAAATATTGAGATCAGTTTTATCCATTCATTAGTTTATGGACACCGAGTCCTCTGAGGAATGTCACAAATTCCCTTGCTGTCTCTTAGTGCTAGATTTAGCATTTGGATCTTTGATTTAATGGAAAGATACATTAAAAACTGATACAGTCAAGACAGGTCCCAGTGGGGCGTACATCTATGTCGCCTTTTACGTCACAGTTCTCTCAGTCAAGATTTGGCAGGAGGTTATTTTATCCAGAAGTTGTTCTGGAATGTGCTGTGCACTTTTCATGAGCACGTGGTGTCTTCCTGTGAGAGCAGATCCACAATTCCAGCCTGTCCAGCGCGGCTCTCACCTGGGTGTGGATCTGAGACCTGCTCGTGTCCCTGAACGTCACCTCCGTGCACCTTGGGGCTGTGGCACGAGCCAGAGGGGCCTGGCAGGAGCCAACATCGTCCAGAGAGCACTGGGAATTCCCACAACTGCCCTGTGCTGTGGAACTGTTTGCATTTCTAGCAAAGTTCAGTGTGATTGTGTTTTATTCTTTTATATTGACTTTCTAAATATATTCCAGTAGCTGTCATTTCCCTCAGGAACCTTTACAGAATCCATGGATTTAGAGTTACTATTATAACATATTACAGGACAATTAATTTGTAAGCACTGTAACCTGTCCTAGAAAGCAGATTCTGAGAGGCATACTTTTATCCTTATAATTTAATGTATCATGTAATGAAAACTAATCTATGTAGTTCAAATTCAGACATTAAAACAAGTTAAAAGGGTCAGTATATACAATAAATTTCCCTTTGCCAATTTACTCAGTTAATTTAGACATTGCCTTTTCACTTAACTCATTAAAACTTTCTTGCCAAGTTTACTTATCTGTGTTAAGGGTACAATTAATATTATAATTTTTAATTATCCACTTGGTTTTATCAGAGCCAAAGTGTTTCCTTAAGTGTGAATATCAAAATAGAGCCTATATTTTTTAAGAACGTGAAGCACTGCAATTTCACTAATTCCTTAATGACACAAATATTTGTGTATCTTTCTCCTTTCTCTTTATGCATCAATAGTTGTGTTGTTTTGTTTTATTTTATAACCTTAGCATAATATACTACTGAAAGCTATATTTTGTACTACTTAATTCTGTACCACTCATTCTGATTTATGGCATCATTTTGTTTCCAGCTCACTCCTTATCTTCAAAAGGCTTGATCCAAAACTCATCAAATTCAGAGGAATAGATCCCAGTGGGCTTTGGATTAGACTAGTAGGGTGAAATTGTGGACTTCATGAAGTTTGCATTACATGTGCAGATATGCAGTACTGAGATTACTTGATAGATTTCTAATTCAGCTTCTTCTATTTAGGAGCAAGTTCTTGAGAATCCTGGCCATGCACTTGAAATTTAAGAGACCATTTTAGTTGCATATATTCATCCATTTTCTTACTATGACATTTGAGAATACATTTATTTGCCAGTTTGATTTTATCATCATTATGGAGGGCTCATGTTTCTAATTTCTCCTACAGTCTCTTGAATTGTTAATGTTAACTCCTACTGAACCCAGCCTTGTTTCCTAACAGAGGGATGCCATTCTGAACTGGTATTGATGCTGAGCTGTTAAAAATACTTTCTTCAGGAATGACAGATTTACAAGTCATAATAAAGGACAGCTCATCACAAAAGTATGGAAAGGAGTTAATGCAGAAGACACCTGGTAAATAATATTACAATGTATTTATCTTGTTATTTCTTAGTTATAGATGTACGGAGTGATAGATATAGAATTATGAAATTGATTTAAGTTCTTCAGTACAGCAGAAGCCGTTTTGTCATCTTCAGCGCTCTTGCTTTTCTTTTTCACCTGACATTGTTAAATTGCAACACCCTGGACATATCTTCCATTATATACCAGCTAGAACATTCCTGGGTTTGCCATTAACTTGACAATTCCTAGCATTCTGTATGGCTATGTATATAGACTGCTGCACATGAGATCCATTTTATTAAATAAATACAGAGGGAGTGTGTTAATATGAAACGATTGTAACAGATACTAGTAGATAATCGTGTGTGCTATGAGCTACCTTAAAATGCATTTGTGATATATGGCCGTGCTGCCTGATCCATGGCTATTGTGCAGCTGATTAGCTGTGGTGAGAAATTACTCATTCCCTTGTATTAACTACACTGTTTAACTACACTGTTTCCACCAATCAGTATGAAGTATGCCAACTTTGTTTAGCCTGTGCACTTGTGCAATGATGAACAAGTAATGCATAAAACAAACCCTCCTACCTAATCAAACATTCCTCAGAGATTTGAAAACAGAAACAAAGGGTAAACCCATTCATAGATTATAATGGTAAAACAAAATAAAGTTTGACATATGTATGTGGAAACTATGAACACATGATATGAATATTTTTTTAAACAACAACATGTTTGAATTATTAATAAATGCAAAAAATATGTTTTAACACAAAATGGAACAATTGGAAGGATATATTTCTTCAGAAGCACGCGGATCAGGAAAGATCTCTGTTGAGTACAAACACTTTTTTTTCCCCTCTTGCTTTCCATTTTAGCCTTTTCAAATGTCTGTCTAATGGTTGCAGTTGGGGAAAGTTTCCCTTTTTCATCCCTGAGCCTGCAGTACAATCTTCATTCTCCGAGTATATAATAAATGAAGTTTGTTAACCCTCAGGGTGTGAAACCCATTTTTCTCTTCTCGTCCTAGGGTGTTAGGTGTTGAGGACAGCTGACGAGCAATCCTTTAGGAAGGACTGCAAAGCTGTCCAGGAAAGGGCTTACATTTAATTTTGTCATATATCCTGGTTGCCAGGTTATTTGATTTTAAGATAATTAATGGATCTCTTTATGGGTATATTTTTTCTTAGTCATCAAGAAAGCTCAAAATATTTGATACGAGTGATTTTATTGGAGACTAGTAAATATCGACGGAAGGAGATACCAGAAAGTTCAGGGAGTTTTGGACTTTATTTTCCCTTGTCATTAGATTTGAACTAGCACAGTGCTCATAGATTTGAGGGGGACTATGATGAGACACCACTGTAGGCATTTTCACTGGTGACTACACATTAGTTAGGGGCTTTCATTCTGCCCTTCCCTACAACTCTTACTGGATTTTGTGGCTGCTGGGTGAACAGATAAAGCACAAAATACTCATCAATATAAATGCTAAAAAAAATATAAAATCCTAATCTGAAACCATCATAAGCAATTCAAAATAAAGACAACGGAGTCTTTAACATTGAGCCCTTAGAGGAAACAGTGTGAGGGAACAACAATGCCAACTTTAACTTTGAATTCCCAGTTGTGCATTGGCTTGTACCCCAACTTTAACATTAATCAGATGCTTCTCTGCATTTCATCTCCTCATTTGCAAAAAAATCTTTGCTGAAAGGTTATATAAAACTCATTATTTACCTGAGTGACCAGAAAGGCTCTCAAAGTGCCATTCCAAGCTCTCGGGTGAATGCTTATTTATAGTTTTTTAATAGGCATTCATTACCTGATGGATTGGAAAGACTCTTTTTGAACCAGTTCCTGTCTATTGGTTAAATACAGATTGATAACTTTTTCTTAAAAAGCTTATTATTAACCAGATAAGCTCATCACCTTTGGATTTCTAAAGTGGTGATTAGTTTTAGCTTCCAAGGGTTTATTCAAGATTTTCACTGGTGTAACTTGAATTTTGCCCAGTGGGCCATATTCTGGAAATTAATTACAGTAGTGCAATGCTTGCAAAACCCTGACTGCAGCAGTAACATAAGCCTGTTTGCACAAAGAAATACCTCAAACCTGTACTGCTGCTCGTATATTGGGTAGTCCAAGCACAGGGCATAGAGGAGGTAAAAGGGTGCAGCACATTTTAAAATTCCTGTGAGCTTGGTTGGAAACACATTGTTAGGCATATTTTGATGCCGAAAAAGACATAACAAGTCCTATTCACACCTCTGTGCAATTTGCACAGTCTTTGAGCTTCACTGATTTTGCTTGGTGTATCATTCTGCTTTTGGGGATTTGCTTCTAGCTTAAATTACTGTGGAAACAGAAAAAAAAACCCCGCACAGTTTTTACAGATGCAGTTTGGCAGTTGTGGGCTCAGAATCCCCATGCAAAATACCTCTCTGGGTGGCTCTCAGTGGCTCCCATTCTTTGTGAATTGAGATTTACCCCATCTCAGCTGTTCCCCCCTCGTTAGTGCCATCGGCACTGCTCCCTTGGCACAGCTCCACGGGCTCCTCACCCACCTCTGCAGCTGTTAGCACATCTGTGGGACTTCAGAGAGACAAGTCCTGGCTAAAGAGGTGTAAAACAACACGGCCATACACGCTCATGCCTTGTGATCCTTGAGGGCTCTTCCAGGGTCTAACTTGTATCTTAAAATGATGCTCTTCAACAGCATCAGTTGAAGCTTAAATCCAACACGAGGATGAAAAGGAATGATAAGAAAAAAGAGCCCTTAATTTGCAATGTTCCTGGAAAATGGGTAGGTTGTTTGAATTCCCTGGGGTTTCCATATGATTCCTAACAAATTTGAAAATTTGAAGCCTTGTTGTGCTTGTGTTTGTTATTGCTAATTTACAGGGCATAAGAATATCTGTCTTTGCTTCTGTCCTTTTCACTGTCCACTTTTTACTCCATTCTTTAGAATTTCCAGCCTCCTGTTCACCCTTTTTTTTCCTCTGTGGGGTAAATATATGTTGTTAGAAGGAGCGTTGAAACTCACTGGAGAGAACTGTCCTTTCTCAGTTGTTTAGGCAGAGTAAGTTTCCAACCATCTCAGACAACTCCTACATTTTGGTGTTACTTCCCAGTTGTTTCAGAGACGGTTTACCTTCAAATGCCTCTAATTATGCAAAAATGCTTTCCACAAAATAAAAAAAGACTCAAGTTTCTTATGCAAAATTAAATAGCATCTGGAAAAAACCCTTTTGGGTTAAGTGAGAAAATTGCAAATAAATACCCAAAGCCTTAAAGCCCCTTGAGCTTAACAGAAAGGAAATTATAAAGGTCATAGTGTTGGTGTTCTTTGACATCACCTTTGCTGTTGTAAAACTTTGGTGGAAGTGTCTGTCTTAACTATTTATTGTATTACTTTTTAGGAAACCAGCTTCCCATTTGGTTAGGAAATGCTTTAAATTCTGTTTAAAATAATGCAATCAAACCCAGTTATACTGTTTGCCTCCCTCTGCTGGCTGTGCAGACAGCGTTAGGGTGCTTCTTGTGTGACCCTCTCATTCTAAGCCAGCGGGCTGATTGCAGCAGTCTTCATTTCAAGGTGGGTGAGCAGCTATATATGAACAGAATTAGGGAAACAGGAAATTTTTAAAGATACAACAAGTCTTTATTTTTGAGTCCTTAAATTATTAGATACATGTTTTTTATTAAAGAACGTCCCTCTAACCTCTCCTGAACTCATATTCTGGACTGGTTTAGGTGAGGACAGGAGAGTCACATGCAATTTCTTTGAAGAAAGGCCAGGTGCTGAGGTACAGCAACAATATTTTGGCAGGAAAATGGCAAATCAAATCCAACTGTCCAAGAGGGCTAGATATGAGCAGAGCTGAACAAATCTTTGTGTGTACACACATCATTCAGGTGCTTTGCATTACACAGAGAGCTCTCCACTTCATCAGTTTTCAGATGTTCTGCTCTGCACTGGTGTCATTCTGTATTGATGTATATTTTTCACATACATATCATAGCCAGCTCAGTCCTTTGTCCCGTTCCCAGAGCCTCTGCAACTCTCCAGGGATGTTGCCTAAATCACTTTCAAGTGTCCAGTCTCCTGTGAGGATGTGAGATAGTCCTCTTTGTTTTATTAGCACTCTCAGAAAACAACCCTGAAAAAGAACCTATGGCACAGTACGGTGGAGCCTCCCTAATGACAAAACTAGGGATATAATTTTCTCCTCCAGGAAATTATTTTTCATATTCTTGGGCATCAGTTTTAGTAGAACTTTTTGGTCCTGTGTCTGTACCTGGACACCCAGAGTGACCCTCTCAAGGGGCAGGTGCAGTGGGAGAGCTTGAGGGTGTGATTTTCATTCAAGCCATTTAGGGGAAAATAGTAAAATGGAGACACAAGTATTATTTGGAATTGGTAAAAACAACTCTTGGAAGCAAAGCAACCACACTAAATGTCCATTCCATCTTTTCTCTGGGTGTCTGTATCACACCATGCTCGCCTGGACCATGCTGAGACCCTCACGTGCACTGACTCCAGCCCCAGCTGCTCTCCACTGCCCACCCACCACCAGTGCCCCTCTGTGGGACCCCTCTGCAGCTCCCTGTGCCCAGGCTGTCCCGGGCATGGCCATGCTGGAGACTGCAGATTCAGGGACGATGGAGGAAGCCTGCGGGCTGCTACAGCTTGAGCTCAATAGCTGCTGTTTGTGGTGAGGGTACAACAAACCACTGGGCATAAATCACATCTCTTCAGACATCCACAGCAGCACCAGTTCATAGGAGCTCTGTGATTGTTATTAGTTTAAAAAAGGGCCTGTTCTGTCCCCCCCGGGATGGTGTCCCTGGGGGTGGGTGTGAGCAGTAGGCAGGGGCCACGATGGCTGTGCCACCGGGGTGCCGTGTCTCAGGCCAGCTGTGGGTGAGCTCTGCCCTGCCCTCGGGCTCCCAGCCCTCTCCCACCCTGGCAGTGTTTTCTGGCTGCCATGACCACGGGGCACTGCTGCCAGGGACAGCCCTGGTGCTGGCACGCCATGGCCAAGCTGTGCTGGATGAGGGGGGGGCCCATCTTTGAGTCCATCTCACACAGCACAGCCTGTGCACCGGACCCCTGAGGGGAGACGCCTTCACTTGAATCATGTGGGAAAACATCCTCCAAAATGGCTTGTGGTCTGGCAAGGGTCTCTCCAGATCCTCCCAAAATATCCCAGGCTTTCTTCAACCTCAGATACCAACCCAAAGAAGACAAGGTGTTTCTCTGCAGACACTGGCACCTGCTGAAGTGGCTGTACATGAGGCAATACTACAGCTCAGTGACACCTTTGCTGTGTCCCCCGCAGAGTGGGACATGTTCCCCACCTGGCAGCACAGAGCTCCCTGCCAGGTAAATGATGCACCTCGCACACAGGCCAGGGTCAGATGGTGAAGGGAAAAGGTATCATGGCCTTAATTACTGTAACACAGGGCTTAAATTGTGAAACCACAGCTTAAAAGGTAAGACACCAACATATTTAGCACATCCTTAAAATGTAGGTCTTTCCTTTAAATAAATCTGCAGATTTTTTTACAGCACAGTGGCTTAAACATGGTGGTGTCTGACAATGGAGGAGGTTCTGGGAGGGCAGCTGTGTGCCAGGATGGAGGCACAGGCAGCACGGGGGACTGCATGCAACTGGCAGAGGAAAGGGAGACCTCGGATGGAGCAGGATCTGTCAAAGCAACAAGTTGGGAACACTGGTGTTCATCAATAAGGGAGAGTGGCCAAGCACTGAGACGAGCACAAGGTTATGATCATTAGATGTCTAGGGTTTGCTGTGATCTTTGGGACCAGGGTGGAAAGAAATGTGAAAAGTTTAAGGAAACTGTTGAAAAGCAGGATATTGGTTAGAATAGTTGAGTAAGAAGAAATGCTTACCCAAAAAGCTATTCTGGAGTCTTACCTCAGGGGTAAGATCTCACCATCTCTTTTAAATAGCTCCTGAAGAGCTCTGACAGACTGAGAACAGGTTCAATGTGAATTTGCTACAAGAGCTAGGTCAGTGCTAATGCACTTTAAAGTTGAAGTTCAGCTATTCTTTTGGATATTTTTCCCAGCACTTTCTCCTCTTGATCAATCATAATTCCTGGTGATTACAGCTGGAGAAGGAGACCTGCTATACCAATTCCACATAAATTTAAATGTTAAAGTTTAAATCCTGGAGCAACAGTTGTCTCCTGATCTTCTACATTGTGCTTGTACTGAGACTTACTGCAGCTTTCACTCTTGCTCTCTCAGAGGGTATTGGAGCCCCTGTTGTGCTGAATGGAAGACGGGCACAAAAGTGTGTCCTGCATGGGTTTATAAATGCTGTGCCTTTATTCTGGAAGCAGAATTTGCTCGATTCCACTAGGTGGATCTATTGAGAACATTGTTCACTCTTTAATGTAAAAAGTGTTTTTCACTTAAGGGAATGAAAAAAATAAAATTTTTCTTTATTATCACTTTACTCAGCTCCTTATGTTCTAAAAAACCACAAAGGTGACCACTTTTGTCCACAGAAAGCTCTAAAGCCATGTATCAGTCTGTCAGTCCATAATACCTTGAAGGACTTTTTCACTTCATTGCAGTTTTGCCTTTTTTTTGCAAAGGAAAAGAGTCAGTGCTATGAGAGGGAGATGCACCTCCACAGTGACCTGGCTTTAGATGCTGCTTCCATTGCATTTCTTCCTGGTGTCCATTTTGTACTCTCATTTGGATCGTTTCCTGGTGGCTGTGTTTTAATGAATTTTTGCAATGACTTTATCACAAAAAGTGGCCAACATAGGCTCCTGACCTTAGTATCTGTTTTTAGCTGACCCATGCAAGTTGTCTGTGATGTCAGGCTCAGTGATAGTTGACTACTACATTGAGGATGTGGATTTATCTCCTAAAAACCCCCAAATTTTTTCAGATTCTGATTATCTTGACACTGTGATGATGGTAAGTACAATCTTGGTTGATCAAATCTATAAAGAGATATTTATTTTGGTCATGGCCCCTGGGAAATACCTTGTTCTCAAATGGGTTCTGCCTCTACTCCCTTTTGAAAGCTGGGACCTCAGAGTCCCTTTACCAAGAAGCTTTCTTAGGATCTGTGCCACTGGGAAAACTTCCATCCACCTTGTCAGTGTACTGGGGTTCTGCCCAGGAAACCCCCGTGTTTGTAACAGGCGTTTTGAAAGGCTTTTCCCTTTTTTCCTCTGAGAGTGTTTTATTTATGTCTTCTTGAACCATGCTTCAGCAACTTTCTTGCTGGCTGACTTGTGTTTTCACTGGCTCAGACTGCCATGTAGATCGCACCACCTGTTCCAGAGTTTGCTGAAACATTTAGTGCAAGTTTTCTGAAATCCTTTATTTAAAGTCCCTGCTATTAGATGATTTCTTTTATGTGCCTTTCCTTATCAATATTAAAGACCTGATGTTCTGCTCTTCCTTGGAGAAGAGACCCCCTCCTAAAGGCATTAAGCTTTCAGTGGGCTTCTTCAGCCTTTGTTAAAAGAATGCCCACTTGCTTATCACCTCTCTTTAGCAAGAAAATGCTGATCACACTTTTTAAGAACAAAGGCAGGATTATTCCTTGGTCCTTCCTTATAAAGCAAACAACTTATAAATATTAAAATATATAAAGCTAATGTTTTTCCCCCACCCATTGTGTAAATTACTGTATGACTGGTTGTCTTTTGCTACTTTCCTGTGTAAAGCCTCATAAAATACTCCTCCGACTTGGATTTTCATTGGACTCATCAAACTTGAGATTTGGGATATTCCCTATTATTTACATCTGTCTGAAATCAGATCTTCCAGAAGGCTGTCATTCCACAAAGGTAGAAATCATGGGGAAAGGGAACATTGCCTGGCTGAAGAACTAAGCTTTCATTTCTCTCTTCTTCCTTTTTAAAGTTTGACCAGTCTGTAGGTGATAGCTTTTCCTCCCTGAGAAGGTGCCCACTATGCTCTGAGGCAGTGCAACAGCCTCGCAGAGTAAGGCACACAACGTACATCTCCTCTGATCTTTCCCTCTCTCCTCTGTAGGGTTTTTACCTTGTTTTGAAGAGGCAGAGTATTCCTGCCTACTCATGGAGGAGGCACAGAAAGGAATAAAACCAAGCAAAGAAGTTGAAGAAGTAGCTAAGGACAGTTGAGAGGGCACGAAGGCTTTGAAGAGAAAAGACCTTTCCCTGGATGCAAGAAAAGGAGAAAGGAATAGCACTGAAAAATGGGGAGAAATAGGAAGCAATGCTGCGGGGAGCTACAGAAGTGCTGATGGTGCCTGAGGATATTATGAATTCTGAGAGATGTTGGAGCAAACTCTCCCTGAGCTCAAATCTGAGATGTTCTGAATCCCAGCTAACCAGTATTCATTGCTTAGGTGCTGGAGCCTCTCATTGTGTCAATAAAATGTGGAGGTCTCTTGTCTTTAGGATGTACTGAGCCCATGGATCTACATTATCTCTTCGTGGTCCAGTTTGGGCCATCCCAGCCCAAATAATCACCTCTGTGAGGCCCTGGGGAAGACAGTTTTGATCAGTCTTGTTGACAGAATCCTCCCTTGACAGCACCATTGCCTGCAAGTAGTAGCCCTGCTCTTCCAGATTTTGAGAAGACTTTGGTTGACATTTTCTTCCTGTAGAGTTGAGTTGGATCATCATCTGGACCATCCAACTGACTACAAAAAAAAAAAATAGTAAATTTGGTTGGTGATTGACCAGTGCTGGACCACTGCTCTGCCCTCATCTAAGTGAGGGTTTAGTACTTAATCTCAGTGTCCTGGGAGATGGTTCTTAATCTTTGTCCACTTGAAAGTTTCTGGAGGGAAATTCCTTTTCCCTCCAGAACAGAAAGAGGAGGAGAAATATTTGAATTTCTGCAAAGATCAGAGTCAAAGCCCTCATGTTCATGCTTGTTTTCACTCAAATTGTTGTTTCTAAACGAGCATCATGCACTTACTCCAGAGGAACAGGAAATCCCAGTTAGATGTCTAAAGCTCCTCTGCTGTCAGTTGCTGTTTCACCTATCTCTAGTCAATATTCTTATCTTTGTCTCAGGAAAAAGAACCATGGGGTTTTCCTGAGTTCTCATTCTTCTGTAACTCTTTGTGCAGTGCTCTGAAATCTCCTGTCTGTGGCTGATTCCAGGTGCTTGATTTGGCCCCTGCCTCTGAAATGCCGTCCCCTCCTATGTGGTTTGTATTATGTAGCCCTAGGTCACGGAAATCCTAAGGTGAAATCTGATATTTTTTAAAAAAGGTATAGCTCATTCTTTTATGAGACTGCTAATAATGTTCAGCCTTGACAGGGTTAAAAGGCAACATCCATTTCCCCATTATCTTGTTTAAAAAGTGCCTTTTTTAAAGTCCATATGGCGACTTCCTTTCGACCTGCTTTCCCATCCTCGTCTCTTTGTCAGGGCTGTCACTTATAAAGAATCACTTGACTTACAATAACAAGTTCAAAAGAAGACAGAATATAATCAGTTGATCCACGAAGAATTGAAATAAAGAACACCCCCACTGCTCCAGTTATCATTCCCATAGAGATAGTGATATTATTGATGTGATTGCTATGCTAATTTCTATAGAAAAAACTTGTATTTTGGAATTTGTTCAAAGAGAATTTCAGACACATCAAATTGGAAAATGCAGAGTGAATTCCTAAACTTTTTCGTATAGGCATGGGAATCTTTTTTCTTTCTTTCTTTTTTTTTTTTTTTTTAAACGTTGAATAGCTCTGAACAACTATTTATAAACTTCACTTCAAATATCAATTGGAAAAATGTCGCTAATTTTTCAGTTATTATAGAAAGTTAATTCACTGTAGTTCTAGGAAAAGAAAAAGTCCTATTGTACCTTTAGGGTTATTAATATCGCCCCCATAACCTGCAGAAGTGGGATTGGACCACAGACTCCAGAAACAGAGGCTGGGGATTATAAAAGATGGGCACATTTAAGTCCAGTGTTTAGGAAGAGCTAATTAATCTATACCCCTTCCTCTGCAATTCCATAGTCCCTCTGGGAATTGCCACAAACATAAACTTTTTTTTTTTTCTCATGGACTCCTATTTTAACTAGAAGGTTTCAGCTTGTGATGTTATGCTTTTTATGTAGTAAACTGATTTAAAATGTATGCCAGTCATCTTCAGGGAACTCATTTCAGTCAAGATGAAACTAGTCTTACCTGAATCAATGTTTTAAGTGTCCCTGTGGCTCGGCATTTTGAATAATCAATCTGTCTCCATCGCTTCTTAATCATGCGCATCACAGTCTTTTTTATTTGTCAACCCTTTCGGATCCTGGCTTTTTGTTATTAACATGCCCCTAATGTCACATGCAAGCCTTTTCTTTAAAACAAGCTGCTCATTGGTGTATTTTGATACTTTTTATTATTACTAAATCTTTTTTCCCATAATTACACCACAATCATTATATAATCCCATAACAAAGAGTCTATTGAGGCACCATGCTTTTGTCAACTATGGGACACAGAATCCATAATTGCATTATTCAGCTTCTCCCCCCCCCCTTCTGCTTTGTAGAAACACAACCTATTTCACCAGTCACATTTGCACCTTGTTTGCTTGGTTATATATTATTTACTAAATCGTTGCCCTGCGGATAAACCGTGTAAAGTTGCTTTAAAAAAGTTATTTGTTTGATAATTAAGTCCTGAAAACCCATCGTTTAATGATTATTCCGAACCCATAAGGCAGAGAACCTCCATGACGTTTTTCTCTAAGTTTAATTACCGTATGCTAATTTCCTTGCCTACTACGTGATTAATTAAAATCATATTTTCATAATCATTTGGCACTAGTATTGTTTTAGAATTATCATGATCCCCTAAATAGTGTATGTAAATAAAGTCGGCTCTAATGGAAAGAATCAAAATGCAACGCTGAGGACCTTTATGTGTTTGTATGCATGCGATTGGCAACATAACTGGCTTATTTACATTAAATACGCCACAAGGTTACAGTGCAGATCAACGTCACTTTATCGCTGATTACTTCTCTTAAACGCCGGAGCGGTGACTGATGCTCCGGTCCCCCTGTCCGCCAAGGTTTCCCCGGGAGTTTTTTTTTTTTTAGGAGAAACAGACTTTGCATAGTTTCGGGAGCAGGTAAGAAGGGCGCTTTGTGGAGCCCGGCGCTGCCCCCGGGGGCTCGGCGGGGTTTGCGGGGCGCGGGCAGGGGCGGCGGGGCGCGGGCGCGGGGGCT
>QWTY01009030.1:0-23357 GCA_008033365.1 Pseudorectes ferrugineus
GACTAGAATCTTTTCTCTGCTCATCTCCGGTGACCTGGATACAGTCCCAGGGTCACCTCCGGGCCCAGGAGAGAGGCTTTCTCTCCGGCCTTCAGGGCCTATCTCTCTATCACCACATAGTGTAACCCCACACTGGATAACTGATCTTTATCATAAAAGATGGCATTTTTTCATAGTCTAAATGTACATATCCACAGAGTCTTCCTCTTTCCTTAAAAAACTCCCTTAAATACCAATGTACTACCATGTTTCTTTCAGCAGTTCTCTCTGAAAGGTATTGACTCAAAGTTTTCTTTTCCTTCCCAGTGCTCCTGGAAGTGGCCCTATGTTCAAATCCACTACAGTGACTGTGCAAGATGATTGCAATGATATCCCCAAAAGTGCTGCCATAGATTCTGCCAAAAGCCAGGATTTCAGCTGTACATTAATGCACGATGCCCAGAATTGCAAAGACGTTGCTTCTGTTGTTTCTTCCTCTCCTGGAGATGCAGGTAGTCCTCAATCCGACACTAACAAATGCGGAGATCACGTTCAAGGAGCTCAAGGACACAGAGTTGGGTTCTCCTTTGCTTTTCCTAAGAAAGCAGCAGTCAAACTGGAGTCTTCAGCTGCCGTTTTCTATGAGTTTAATGATGAATCCATGGAGCATGGATTTAGCAGAAGGAGTAGGTTTGTTCCAGGAACATGTAACCTTCAGTCTCCTTCAGCAGCAGAAATAGTTGTATGCCCTGAGGAGAAACACAACTGTTTTCACCCACTGGTGGAAAAATGCGCAGACACAGCAGAAGCTCCTGAAGCTCAGGAGTCAACAGAGCCGTCCAGTGAGGAAAGCAGGGTGCTGGAGAGTCCCGCTGTAACTGCTGCCATGTCCCACTCAAAGCAGCCGGTGTCCTCGGACACAGATGGCCACGGTGTGGATGTAAGTGCGGCCGTCTTAGGGGACCAAACGCTGCCCCTGGGTGCAGACCCTGCTCAGCTCCTGCCCCTGGACGGCAGCAGGCCGGAGCTGCAGGCAAACAGAGCTCCTGTGCAGGAACCTGTGGAGGATTGTTCCTCTCTGCAGGATGTCGCAGAGGAAAACTACGATGACGGGAACAGTGATCCACCTGCAACTGAAACTGAAATAAACGTGGGGGCAGATGCAGTAGTTCCAGCACCGTCTGAAGAAGGTAGTGGAGCCCCAAAAAGCAAACCAGACATTTACAAGAGACCCTGTCAACCCTTTGTTCCTGTTCTTAGCAAATACGGATCAAATATTCTTCAGTGGCCATCAGAAATGTTAATTTACACAAGTACAGATCCATCAATTTCGTATAGCTGTAATCCTTTATATTTTGATTTTAAGTCATCAAGAGCGAGTGACAGCCAAGAAAAGCCCAAGCATCAACCAAACATACCTCATTTGCACCGTAAAACTGAATCTAACCATGTCTTAGTCTCGGATTTTACAAATAAACCTACTTCAGAGTGTGGTGGTTATGAAGTAGAAGTGAATAAAAATGTGTGCGACTATACAATACCCCTGTTAAGTGATGTTTCCCTCTTCAGAAATTGTGACCTTGCAAAAAATCAAAACAAAGTGTCCTTGGATGAGTCATTCAGGATTAGAAAAATAGAAAAGTATCACATATCTCAAAATCCCCTACAACAAAACACTGTGATAGATGAGAAATACAACAAAGTCTGGATCAAAGAAGGCCATGAAAGATGGCTTCACAAAAGCAGAAAACGGAAAAGGAGAAGAAAACTATGTCATTGTCATTATCATCACTGTGGGGACACAACAGTAGCAGAAATGGACATATCTCCAGTAACTGAAAAAGAAGTTACTTACAGAGATGAAAATAAATATCAGCACCTCCAAAATAATGCAGAGAAGTGCAGACATGATGCAGGGAATATCTGGTTAACTGCAGGTGAGGTACCGCAGTCACATCCAAAATTTGGCATTGAAAATGGTCCTAAGAGAGTCATGTCTGCATCAGATCACATACACTGGGACAGAGGCTGGTGTGACTTTTGGAGAGCAAAAAATAGTGGCCATGGTTGTAAAGGACCACACAGAAAGAGCAAAGCAAGCTCCCGGAGGCAGGCAAAGCAGCTGACTCCAAGCTCCAGGAGGCACAGCCTAAGGCACTCCAAAACGTGCTGTAGCTGGAAAGTCAGGAGGTCAAGCTGTAGCCCAGAGCATAAATGTTTAGGACAATGCAGTGAGGAGAAGGGGCCGAGTCAAAACCAGCCCATAAAGAGAGGGTACAGCGTTCTGACAGAAGAACCCGAAAAACCCCACCGCAAGCGGAGGCAGCACACCTATTCCTCTTCCTCGGACGAAAGCTCATGCGGACAGACATTATCAGCAGAGGAATATCTAAGGCAAGCACACGCTTTAGGTACATATCACAAGGCAAAAGGGAAACGCAGGAGACGGAAGACTAGAATCCATCATGTTTTCCTTGACAGGAACGCAAAAAGTGAGACCTCTGAACCTTCCAAAGAAAATTCTGCAAATTCTTCGTTAAATATTTTGGGGGACTTATTGGCTCAAGACAATGTAGAGGAAACTAATGCAGATCCCAAAGATGATGATGCAAAAGATAGGGATAAAACAATGGAGCTGGAGGAAAGCAAGTCGCCTCTAGAAACTGCTGGCCCCCAGGTGCTGGAAGATGATAAACCGACGGCGTGTGCAGCGATGGAGAGCACACCGGCCACGCTTCCTGATGTCATCACAAGTTCTGCTGCTTCTGCTCCCGAGCACACTGCTCCAGCAGCTGCTGCCAAACAGGATGTTCCCCAAGAGGGAAAGAAAAAAGAAAATGTCAACAGTCGTGAAAATCAAGCTCGTTACAAAGCTCCCGTCCCCAACAGACACTTGGAACAAGCTCCTCCTAAATCCTATCTTTGCCATTATGAGTTGGCCGAGTCTCTACCGCACGAGAAAATGGGTGAGGTGGCCGGTGAATGGGTGCAGTGTAATCCCGGCATATTTAGCAGCCCCCCGCCCTTGCCATTCAAAGAAGCACATGTAAACAGTCACACCTTTCTGACTACCGAGCAGTTAATAGCCCCCTTCCCCCTGCCCGATCAGACACTGATTTTCCCTCCTGATAACCACGAGAAGTTCAAAGAGCTCCCATCGGAGGCGTATCAGCAGATCGTGCCGCAGAACGTGCTGTCCAGCAAAGTGAAGTTCGCGTTCGCCCCGCCGGCGATGCAGCCCCCGGGCTCGCCGCTGCCGCCCTTGCCGCTGCAGCCGCCGCTGTGCTCTACCTCGGTGACCACCATCCACCACACCATCCTGCAGCAGCACGCTGCCGCCGGCGCGCTCAAGGTCCTCCAGCCCCACCAGCAGTTCCTCTCGCAGGTCCCGGCTCTTGCCAGAGCGCCTTTACCTCATGTCCCGGTGGGGCCGCGGCTCTGCCCGGGCGGCCACGCAGCCTTTGTGGCCCCGCCGCACCTGCCGCTGCTGCCGCCCTCGGTCCTGCAGCCCGCCCCGCTGGCCTTTCCCCCGCTGCCGCACACCGTCTTCCCGTCCCTGCTGGCCCCGCACCCGGCTGTCATCCCCCTGCAGCCGCTCTTTTAGGACAGGAGTGGGGGAAGGAGCCTTCAGCTAAACCGTCCTGCTGTTTCTACAGTCCCCTCAAGCTTTGCAAAGTGGTTCTGTGAACTAAACTGGTTAGAATTCCTTGTTCCTTGGGAAGCATTTACTGTAAGTATAACGATGCAACAAACATTCATGGCAAGTTCAGACCTATACTATTACTAAAGCACTGAATAGTCTGATACTAATTACGAACAATATATATATATGTGAAAATCATGTCTTAGAATATGTATAATGTATATAAGATATATTTATAGTTCTATAACTTATGTTGTAAAGTATTCACTTTTTGTTTTTTATCTTTGTGTATTTGCACCTATTTAATGTTTAGACAAAGCTGATGCACTATGTTTTGTACTATGTTCTCTGAAACTGTAAATCTAGTGACAAACTATCTCTTGCAATAAATTTTTGTTAACTACTTAAGTATATCAAAAATCTTTCATTATAAGCCTCATGGATGTTGTTCTTCCATGTCCTTCTGCAGCTGAATAGCATCCTCTGCCCCTGCTATGTTGGGATAACCAGGTTTCCTACACGTCAGTGATTTATCAGGGAGGCTCAGAGGCCAATACCTTGAGGGCAGCTGTCTCAACAAGCCTGAGAGAAAGGGTAATAGATGTGTTTGTGTTAGCGGCTTGATGTCACCATGACAAATTTTGCCTACTTGTACTGTGTGCACAAACTGCTGACTGGTGGAGCTGATCCCTTTTATACTAAACCACAGAAAGACAACGTAACAAATATAACGCTGGTGATGGAAGGGAAAGAAAGGATAATATTGACAGCAGTTTGGCTTCGAGGGAATATTGCTTGTAGCGGAAGGGTAGAGCCTTGGTTCCACTGAGCAGTTTCTCTGATGGCCCACAGATCTGTTGGAGGGAGGTCCTTGCTCTGCTGGGCAGCATGTGAAGGCAGCAAGAACACAGGACCGTTAAGGGGAGGTCAGGAAATCCACCAGGGTTTGATACGAATCCTTACCTCTTCACCCCCCTACTTCCTGCAGCATTTCGCTAAAGAAGTAGAATAATACAGAATAGAGATTAATTAAAGTAATAATAGACTGCCATTGTTTCTAACTGTATTTCAGAGACTTCTCCCTACCTCTGCAGCCTTTTTATTGCTGTCAAACCTCACCCAGCTTTAGCTGGTGAAATCTTGTTTGCTTTAGTATGAGGTGTATCAGACCCATGCCTGCGATGGTCCAGAATAAAAGCAGAAGTCATTCTGAGATAGAGCCATCCCTTTGGGTTAAAATGAAGTGTTATCATGTGGTGAAGCCAAGGATTTGCAGCATGAAGGTTAGTGCTAGAAGTAGGCTCTCCATAATAAAAGATAGGTGGTAGCTCTCCCAATTAATTACTTCTTTTCACCTTTTTATATACTATAATAAAATCATATAAAGTTGAACTGAAAGAGTAGTGAATTTTAAGTATTATTAATATACATTGCGTATTAATAGCTACAGACGTTAACCATTTGCAAAGTAATGCTATATCCTACAACATATATATCTGGATCTTATTTTCTGCATCGATAGCATTAGAACTTACCTGTATCGATATTGCAAGTTTTAGGATAATATTACATTAAAACTATGGCAAACAACATCTTGCCACTCTGCTAATAGAGTCAGCTGCTCAAGGGATGTGAGCTTTCCATGTTGTGCAGTTGCAAAGGGCTAAACTATGTTAATAAGCAAAAAGCTGATGAGAAAGAGCAGATGAGCAGCCAGGTTCTGGAGAGTGCCCGGACCCCCCGCCTGAGGCTGCAGCAGGGAGTGGGATGTTGCTGAGCACACACCCCTCTCATGCCAGAAGGAAGGTATATTTTCTCTAGTTCTAACTTCAGGTGGATGCCCACTTCTGTTTATGTGGTACCTAAAAAATACAGGACTAAGTGACTTTATACTCCTTTATTTCAAGAGTCTGCCTGCATAAGGTGTTTGTCTCCACTACATCCTGTCACCGAGCATGGGAATCTCCGTTGGAAGCGGGAGGGTTGTCCTGGGTGACTTGGGTCCCTTGGGTGATGTGTGCTGGCTTCTGCACCTCTGCCTTCCTCTGTGGGAGGCAGCACAGACAGTGCCCTGGGTTGTGGTGTCCCATCAAAGACAAAATCCATCTCATCATAGAACAGTACATTAAGAAAAAAAGAAAAAGAATCCACATAGGACAAATACGGTTGCACATTCTGGCAGGAGATTGTAAATCCCCAATTTAAAGTTTTCAGTTGCAATGTTCATTGGAAACTCCCATCTATGAACTTGGAAGTCCACATTTTTCACCAAAATGTTCCAGCAGCTTTGAATTCTACTTTTTCCTTACAATTTAAATTATTTTTTTCTATATTAAGTTGTTAAACAGTTTTAAGACATTGCACAATTCTTTATTATCTACTGTAATTGCTGTTCAATAGTGTATAAACTATTTAAAATAAAAGACTAATAACCATAAAATGTAATAATTTTCTAATATGATATTGCCTTTAATGCTAGAACTGTTTGTATATGTGACTTCATATGTAAAAGCAAAAGCAGTATAAAAATAAATCACAAGTTAAGTTTCAAATTGAACACACTAAATTAAATTACCTAATGAAATATTCTTTTGAGTTTCTGTTTTATTATTAAATACATAACTTCTAGTAAGTTATATAAGGGTAGTTCTTCTTTTGTATGTTTTATCTGGTATTTTAGATTAAATGTATATTTTTTATTCCGTAAATTGGTAGTCTAATTTATAAACGAAAACTATTGCATGTGCTAAATAATTGAATTTTTATAATTCTAAATAAATTCTACCCAATTCCTTAAATCTAAGTAATTTACTTCTGAATTTACAAATTTGCACAGATCTAGTGTGTCTATGCTCCTGGCCACTTTGCCAAATTTAGAATTTGTTGGGGTTTCTTCCTAGTTCAAGCAGTAAAAGTGTTGCTCCCAAAGGGCAAGAATTAGACCTTCAGATCTAACCCTAAGTGAGGTTAGAGATTTTGTTAAGTGATTACCCAGACCAGCTCTGCAGAGAAGTACCTGAAAAGTTACTATGTTCCATTGAGATGAGAAAAATATCCTTATTTTGGTCCTTAGAAAGTTGCAGCCTGCCCAGACTGACCTTCCTGGGGACGTTCCATTTCTCAGGTAACGTGAGCCATAAAATAATGGTCCAGAGGAGCTTTTGGGCATTAAGGAATGTAACTGTCTCATGTTGTGAGGGACAGTTTGGAGTAACTGGGCTTTTGTCTTGTGTCTTTTGTGTCCGTAAGTACACAGAAGTTTTAAAATGCTACCAATACATGCAAGGAATCAGATTGTTAATTTGGTTCCCTTCACAATCTAGAAGCGCTACGCAAGCTGTTAATTGGTGGGGAGAAGTCACCAGATTTCAGATTCTACAGGAGTGAGCGATGGGTTGTGGCCCACGGAGAAACTACCAGTCACAGACTTTGGTAGAAGAAACACTTTGTGTGGAGGATTATTGAGTGAGAATGTTTTTACCTTTCGGTTTAATCAAACAACAGTGGAATGGTTGTGAAGCAATGGCTTCTTTACCTCCAATGTTAACTTTTTATTAGCTTGTCATCTTTTTGCACTTGTAAAAGAGTCCTTTGGGTATGGTATTGAAATGAAGCTTTAAAAGGTATTGGAACATCCACTTCTCTTTATTTCTGTACATGATGATGTGCTGCTAATACAACAGATCACATGGCTATAATTTTTCTGACACATTTATTTTCTGTAACTGTGCTTTTCCCTCAAAATACGTGTTTTGCGTTATGATAATATTTACTTGATATGCTGCAGTTAAAATACAGCTTTAAATATATTTGTTCGGATTCTTCCTTGGTGTAAATTAATGTACAGCTTCTGGCTTTGGTTTGTAACCACTGAAAATCGTTCATGTTGCAATGCCAAGGGTTTCGTTAACTCCCCCAGATTAAGGCAATACATTATGACCACGTGAATGTATTTTGAAGACAGTTCCTTGTTTGTAAGTAAGGTGGTAAATTTTAATCTGATGGGTATTTTGCCGTGGTGCTCAGAGTCTTCGTGTTCTAAACTCCATACATTCATTTTCTGCTCTCCAATTACTGTACATTGCCTAAAGGCTTGTGTATTTGTATCAGTGCACACATTTATGCAATATGCCTACCAGTTGTAAAATATTACAGTGCTATATTAACTCTCTTTATTGAAAGTAAAGACATTTCTACTGTATAAAGATCATTGGATATTTTTAAATTAACATGACTGACTATCTAAATGTGTATGTTATTTCAGAGATCACTTTGATTTAGTATTTGCAGCAGGCATGGTTTTCTACATTATGTCCTCCCTTCTCCTCTTCAGGAACATTATAAAGTTTTCTCTTTTTCTCTGTGACTAAGATTATCAGAGTTTATTGGAATTTGCCTATTTATGGAAATGAACCAAGCTATTTTATTACTTTCATCTGCAATAATTAGTGTACCAACTTTACAAATTCTAAGACATCTTATTTTTGCTTCAAGCTTCTGTTTTATTTTATGGGTATTATAAAAGGTTGGGAGAATTTCTACCCTGAGTCTAAATTTTGACCTGTTAGTGAATTTCTGAGACCAATGGAGTCTAAGGAAGCTTTTCCATTAGTGTTACTGCGGATTTATTTTGACCTGGAGCATTAGGCCTCTTTATTTATTAAAACTGCCTAATACTTGGTGCTTTCAGTTGAATAATAATTTCATAAGGTATGATGAGGAGCACAATCCAGTAAAGGAAAATGAATCCATTTTTAATGAGTCTTCTACCTCCTTTGTTGTCAAGTTGTTTATATAATTAATGACCATAAAGTTAAATCTTTAAAATTTCTGTTCTGTATCATCAGTGTTTTGAAACACGTACATGCACCTTCTAGTCTAATACCAAAGAGAAAAACAGTTCATTGGAATATTGGATTTTCTACCTGTACAGGCTCACTTAGAAATTTTAGTAAGTAGGACTACATTAATACAATATGCTGGTAAAATAATGTATCAGGAGTCTTTATTTTCACTGGGATAAGATCAAAATGTGCAAATCCATGTAGAGAAAAACATAAATAAGCTTCAAATGTGAACCCACAATGAATACAGTATTATTTATGAGAATTAAAGATGGTTACTCTTTAATCAGAAGTGGTGTTTGTTTGCTATGAATAAGACTTTAAAAGGGAATTTTTTTTTTCCTCAAAAGAAGCAGCAAACAGGAAAATACTTTCGAAAATACTTGTTTTTAAATCAGCTGGGTAGGATCTGTGTACCTTTCTCATTGCTGAGAAAGAGCAAGTATTGGACATTCAAAATCCTACATGTCATAAGGAAAAATCTTACACTTCCAGTGCAGTCTTACCTTGATTTAATCCAGTGAAACTGCAGGAAGAATTAGGAGATTCATTTAAGTTAATATATTTGCACTACTGTGAGTACAGAGAAAGTGAAGCCCAGCTCAGGTCCAAATTTTTTCTTGCAGTGTGACTCAGATTTAACAGCCTAAGTAATTTGACCCCAAACCTTCTTACATGTCACAGACTCTTCTAGAAATGGCTTTTATGTCACTGGAGTGCTGGCAAGAATGACAGTGAAATCCAGTCTCTCCTCTCATGTCAATAATGCCTGCTGAAGCAATCACTGTAGGAGATGCTGAACGGAGGAAACCTGAATTGGACAATGCCTAAATCATACTTTTTACTTGTGGATTTGTAAGTGGAAATGGAAGCTTACTTGCATTTTAGTGTTTATACATCTCCAGGTGTGCATGTGTGTGTTTGTACACATGTACCGGGTTACTGGTTTAGGATTCTTTTTTTTCTAGGTGTTAAGCAGTGGTAAGAATATCTTGTTTTAAATGTACATAGCAGAAGGGAAGAAATTGTTGAAGGGAGGAATATTGACACAAAATAATAAGGAAAAAAAGTGGTTATAATATAATGAGCCCATCTTTTCCTCTAGAGGGTGGAGGGAAGTTGCATGAAGTTATTTCACCTGCTTTTTATTGGGTGGCTCTGTTTTGTATCTTTTTACCACCGAAATTACCAGCGCTGTTTGCCTCAGCTGGTCTGTCAATCCATCAGTGTCAAAAAGAAAAGTCAGGTTAGCAGGAGAAAATCTGCATACAATTTGCTCTTAATAAAGTCCCTTTTCTCTCTGGAGAAATTATTTGTAGAATGAACCTTCAGTGTGCAAAATAAGCCCGTTGCTCTCCCTGCCACCAACTACATCTGCATGTTTGCTCACCTCTTGTTGACTTGTCATTCTCCAGGAGCAGAAGAAATGAAAAGGAAGTTATTTTCTTCCAGTGCCACCAGCTGAAGAAGACTCAGGTCTCCAACTGGGTTTCCTCAGCTCTGTTGGATGTTGGTGCAGTTGCCTGCCCATGGCAGAGGTCAGTCAGGACTCTGTTCTTGAAGCTGTAAGAGGAAACACAATCTGGAATGTGGGGTATTTTGTCGTTTATTTTCCACAAAGTGATGTGGGCCATTGAATATGTTATTGGTTAATAAAAAAGGCAGAATGCTATTAAGGTTGTAAAAAGCAGATTAAATAGAAGCTAAGTGTTGGGGTGAAATACAGAATGTCAATCACAAAAGGTTTCATGAGGGCATTGTCAAAGGTAAGAAATTGATAATGAAGAAAAAGAGCAATAGTAATAATATTTTACATACAATGTAAAATACCCTTACATAGACAACATCTGTGCAAAAAAAAGCAGTCTTGAGTCACTAGTTAAGTACTGGGAGCTGAATTTTGGGCAGCAGGTTGTTGAGGAAGCAGAGTTGTATGGGATGTAGGACAGTATGCACAAGGGGAGAAGGAATTGCTACTCTGAAGAATGTCTTGAAGGACAATAGAAAGTGGTTTTAGGGGAAAGCATGCAGGTGGAGGAAAAAGAAAGGCAGGGGTTGAGGGGGATTGGACCTGCTGATTGTCATGGAGCTGGATGGTGGTGCAGAGATACAAATGAGGCCAGGTGGAGGGGAGGCACTGCTGCAAGAATTTTTAAAGACAATTTTCATAAACTCTATTCAAGCCTGCAGAAATTAGTGATAATTAATCTCTAGAACCCCCCTGCCTCCTTTTATTCAATTATCCTTGGGGGGTACTTTTGCTTTTAACCCCAGGACAGCAAGTGCTGGTGTTTCCTGACACAGCGTTGGGCGGCATTATTATGCGCTGTGGGATGTATGAACCCTGCAGTAGCTCAGGGACTAATTACCTGGAAAGGTTGAAGGCGCAAACACCCATTAAGAGTGTTTTTCACAGGGAGCAAAGTTGCAGGGAAACATGAATGGAGGCCAGTGCAGCTGCGTGTGTGAGAGGTTTTACTTGAGACTGAAGTGTTTCAGGCTCTGTGTGCTCCTGTGTCGCAGTGTGATGTGCGGTATCAAAGCCGCTTCTCCCCATCGTTTTTCATTATCACGCAGGGTTATGAGGCTTAGCGGGGCTGAGAGATGCGATTCGACACATCACGAGCAGATGCGTCAGCAGGAGCAGCTAAATGTGACACAATTTTCCTCAAATGCTGCAGTTACCGAAACATCCCTCTTTGTAAGATGTTTTTAAATAAGACTACACGCATTTTGATGGCAGTGCTGAGACCCCTTTCCAGGGAGTGTGGATGTTCGGGGAGCTGTCGGCTGGTTTACATCATCACCTTGCAGTGGGGAGGAGCAGTGCAGGGCTAAGCAGATATTGCCAGCTGGAGAATTTTGTTCTGAAGCACTTTTATAATTCTAGCAACAGGAAAGCAAAACCCTAGTGGTCATCAGGGATTCCCTGTCTGTGACCATTCAGCAGAGAGCTGTCTGAAATTCAGTGGCCTCGTAGATGGAGAAAGCTCCATAGAATAACCGGCAAGCTTTCTTTTCATCTTTTAAATCCATAATGCATGTATATACATATTGTTAATAATTCATATTAATGGAGAGCTCTTGCCCAAGAGCACATTCCCCTATCACAGAAAATAAATTGTTTAATGGTGTCTAGGATAGAAATCAGAGGCTGGCTCTAAATCCAGCTATTACAGAACAGTACTAGACATGCAGTGCACACTTCCATAAACAAATAAATTCATTACAGTTTAATAACAGTGGAAATAAAAAATGTAAGGTAATTTAAATAATGTGCAAAATAGAGCCATATTTTATCCTAAAGCCATAATGCCAAGTACTCACATTCTCAGGAATTCTTGATAGCCTTCAGGGCTGGCCTTAGTGCAGGTAAGCAGTAAGGTGGAATTTTAATGTTATCGTCATGGCCTAAATTTATAGGGAGGCAAAATGCAGTTTTGTGGTGGTAGCTGTCCAAGCCTGGGTGTTAGATGGAAAAGAATCTGGGAATGCTCAGTGTGATGGTGGGTCACTCAGTAGGTTTATGTGGCATGATGCAGAGTAGTGGCTTCTGGGATTTGAGAGCAGAGGACAGGATCTGCAGAGCCTCGCTGCCATTGAGGAAAAGCAGGGTTTGGACATGCCAGTGGAGCATTGCAGAGGTGTGAAGAAAGGTGAGGAGGAGAAACAGGACCTTACAGGCTCCAACTTCAGTATTCTTGCAGAGAAATTTTGCAAATTGTCTCTACCCTTTGATTGTTGGCTGATTTAAGCGCCTTATTTTCATGTGTTTTAAAACAAAATATAAGATGGAATTTATTTCTTGCTTAGAAATGGGTAATAACAGAAGACTCAGTAGTGACTGACTTTTTGTTTTTCTAATCCCAGCAATCGAAATATTCCTTATGATGGTGAGAGCTCAGTCAGCTTGGTAGTGCCCTGTCCTGCTGGTGTTCTCCCTGGGAGTGCTCCTCTGCAGTGGATTGCTCCTGGCCATCAGAAACAAACCTATCAGGTGACCCAAAATGCTCATGTTTTACATATGTTCCATTTTCCCTGCAGTTTCATGGATCTACAATGAATGTGGACCATTTCAGTTGGGTGTTGTGTGACTGTGTATTTGTCATGGTGATTCTGTTACAAATATTCATGTTCACTCTGTGATAGTTCAGCTTCAAATAACTTTTTGCTTGTCCTATTAAATGGTTGCTCTGTTTCACAGAAGTGTCACATGCATCTTACCCTGGAGCTGAATTAAGTGTTCCTCTAAGTGATGTGTAACTTATGCTGTGATAACAACGACATCATCCTGGGAGAGGGGCCCTTTTCTGATCAATGTTCTATTAAAATAGTAATAAGTTGGTACTGGTTTAACTTGAATTCTGCATATCCTCATCTGCAACATCTGTGTCTGGTTGAGCTGCTCTGAATGTGTATTTGTAGCCTGAACTCATTTCTCTCAGTGAGTTTTTGGTTTTATGAAGGTTTAGCTCAGAAATCTCAAGCCAAAGTCTCGATTTTGAATTCAGGATATTCAACTAGGCCTAGACTTGACAGCTTTTGGGGTCTGATTGGAATTTCTGGAGCCATTAAATGGTTCTGGATGTTCTTTCTGAGACTGCTAAGAACAATTTTGAATGTTCTCTTTCCACAAACCTATCACACTGATCATCAGCCTCACAGACTCAGCCACTTCCTTGGAGGTTTAACATCCTGAGCATACCGTATCTGTGTACTAATAACCATAAATGGGATCTCATCCAATTATTTTCCTAGCAGATCTCACCATACCAAGTGAGTCTGCTTACCATACCATCCTGGAGTAACTGACTCTGGTAATTTTAAAAATGTAAGCTATATTATTTTTCTTTTAAAGTCTGTGGAATAATTTGCACATTCATTCTCCTTTTGCAAGCAGGAGAGATTTTGAGAACTGGCTTTTTCTTGATGTTTGTCAAGGGGAACTAATTTTATATTCAATAATACATTTTTTCTTTCAAGTCATCCAGAAGTTTTAATATACTTGCTCTGTTATACAATAAGAAAATGACTATTTATCCCAATGGATATTTTTTCAGCAAAAAAACCCCCTTTGCTTCTTTGAGGGTTTAAACACGAATTCTGGTTTCCTCTCAACTCTCCATCTTGTGATGCTCCTTGTCAGATTAATGTGTTTTAAAGCTGTCGGTTGGTACCTGAGCTGTCAAAAAGGAAGATTAAAAACACACCTTTCTTCTGGGGGATTCGTTTTGCATTGCAAAATGCAGAGGAAGGGAAAGAAAACCTTTCCTGCTTACTGCTGGCATACATCTGAGGCTTGTTGTGTGTGCCACTCTGGTTATGTTTTGGGGTTAGGAAGGAATTTTTGTTACTGTCAGCCCTGGATATTCACACTAGAACAGATTCAAGATCCTGAAATGGTTATTATTTTGTGAGGAGCAGAATGTACAGAAATGAAGGGTCATGGGTTTGATTTTTATCTCAGGCACAAACAGGGCGTGTGGCTCAGGACAGAAATAATTTCTCTCTGCTTCCTTCAGGAGACTGGAACTATTGCATTTGCCTTCTAATGTAGTAGATACACTTACCTTCTTAGACAGTCAATAAGTAGATGAAATATGTTTTATTAACATATGTTTTAAGTTTCATGAAGTTTTCAGCTAGGAAAAGAGAAAGATACAATGTTTTTAATACTAACAAAGTCACTCTGTATTTATTTCAGATATCGTTTCAGAAAAAATTACTGTGCAAATCCGCAGTGTATTTTTTACACAAATTGAAATAATTTCTGAAAGAAATACAGAGAATAACCCTTGAGTACAAGCAACAGGGAGGCATTCTGCAGCAGCTCCCTTTGGTCCCAGGTTCTAATGAGACCATAAACGCTGGCCAAGGCCCATAAACACTGCAGAGCTTTGGAGCGACGGTGTTCACCAGTGCCACTAATCCAGCTTTAAATCAATTTTTCAGAACCTGGGTCCTATTCTTCTCTCAGTCTGAGTAATAAAGTGCATTCAAGGGAGATGATGCACATGAGAAAGTGCTCCTCATTTCACAGGACTTGAGGAATAATCCAGGACTATATATTTCTCTAGTGTTTCAGTTAGTGTTTAAATGATTCAGCCGTCATTTTGGCTATGCACGTATTATAGAAAGTGCTTGATTTTGATCTAATATGTGTTCTGAAGACTTTTAAGACCACTTTTTACAGTTTCTTAAAGTAAGAGCCTGTTCCACTCTCAGTAACCGTAAATAACTCTCTTTTCTGAATATGGATATCTTGCAGTCGGGTCAGTTTTTTCTACATGGAGCAAAAAAAAAAAAAAAAAAAAAAGATGTGGGAAAACAACCTGGAAAAAACAGTGAAATCAAACAACAGCAGATCCCTATGCACATATGATAGCTACGTATATTTTAATGAAAAATCAAACATGTAAAATCCAGGTCTTAATTTGCCTCTGTGCTTGTTTTGTTGAAATTACAAAATATGGCAATTTTTCCATTCACGCCAAATACTAATTAGCAAGACAATAAAATAAAAAAACCAACCAAAACAAGAGCGACCCTTACTGTTACTGGCAGAATTCATAAGCAGAGTGGTTTCTTTCACTGGGATATAATTTAAAAAACTGGCTTTTTGGATAAGGTTTTGGCTGCTTGAAGTCAGTAACCCACAGCTCATTTTCACTGTGTGTTTTTGTAGGTGCTGTGTGGGAAAGGACAGGCTGACGACAGATTTTCAGAGATACTGTGTTGGATTTTGCTGATAAACAGGCAATATTTTGAATCTTACAAACAATTGGATCTTATAAAGAATCATTTGCTCAATTTTGATATGTCACATGACTTTCTCAAATTGTTGTTTGGGCTAGTGCAAAATAAGATAGTAATTGAATTAATTGCAGATTTTTGAAGAAATACTTCTTGTTACAGTGAGCATGATGACCAGTGATTTTCTTTGTGTGTGCAAATAGGTCATTTCTGTGTACAGATTTCTTCCAGACTGAAAAATGACAAGCAAAACTGTAAATGCATTTGTAGCAGGTCACACAGAAAAAATGTGGAAGTATGTTCAATTATGCAATATATAATTTCCCTTTATCATTCTGTCCCAGATGGGTGTTGTGTGACGGGATGGAGTACGCCTGGTTACCATAGGAATGCAACATGCAAGGAAGCTTCTAAATAGAAAGCAGTTAATTTAACTAAACATCTTTTGATGTCACAGCCTAATTACTTTCATCTACAACATTTAAAAGGCAGATATTTGGAAATAAGTTTTACGCAGAAAAGTTACAAAACCCTGAGAAAACACCTCGAGGAAAGGCAGTGTATTTCCAGACGTGTGTAAATGCGCAGCTCAGAGGGGATAAGTGTTTTTATCTCTTTGCTACAACCTGCTCTTACAAGATAGATACAACTTCTTGTCAGCGTGTGCATGCTACATAGCTGATGAGATCCGAACACGCTTTTCATGCCCATTGCCTTCCACTCTTCATCAGTTCTGCTCTGTCATGATGAATGTGTTCCCTTGCAGCAACCTTAATTGTTTTTTGAGGGTTAGAAGAGTGATCATAATCGCAGCTGTTGTGAATTTAATTCTGATCTGCAAAGAGACTGCGCTATAAGCAAACGTTTTCATTTTGAACACTTAAATCAATGGTTTTCAATTACAAATAGAGAACCCAGTAGCTGGAAACGTTCCTAACCGGAGGGTAGATCCTACCTCTATTAGTCACTCCCATTGCCTATTTTTCAGACATTCACAGTTGAAATTGTGAGCTCTAGAAATAAAGGATGTGGTATCTACAAAAAAAACCATTCCAAGTGTGGATGATCTCCAACTAATCGATGGGTACTGATAAAAAAAGCAGGTTAGGTGGCCACTTTCTCTTGAGTGCCTTGCCATAAAATGGCATTTGGTCTATGAATGGAGTGGATAGTCTCATTTCTGTCCTCCTTCCTTCTTCCCCGTGTTCAAGTTTTGTGTACTACAGAGGTTTATTTCTACAGTAATGTACTGCTAAAGCCTTTGTCATTTGAACTGTTGAGGTTTATTTCTGTTCTTCCACCCTCAACTTAGAACAGTGTGCAATTCTTTTGTGCCTACATCCTGGCGATGCCATGAGGGAACCTCCAGGGAAGCAGCTCCTGATCATGGCAGCGTATGAGGAGAAATCCCATCCCTTTAAAGAACATGTAGCCAGGAGCATAACTTCATTTAAACAACTTTGCTTAAATTCAGCTTCTCATTGTGAAATTCAGAGTACAGAGACAATACCAGCAGTAGAATAAAGATGAAAACTTCCAGTTGAAATAGTGCCCAGAAATTGCATTCACTCAGTGCCAAAGACCTGTGCATGGCTGAAGTCTAACAAAGCTCTTCACTGAGCCAGTTTGGGTAAGTACATTTCACATATGAGTAAAGAACATTTTGTGTAATTTTTCTTACGTTTCCTCCTAGATATCTGGGGTTACAGTGTAAATATTCTGTCTTATCTAAGTAACTATTTACTTTAAATTGTCTCATAAACTTAACGAAGCTGTTTTGAATTTTGGTGCTGTTCACTGTCAATACAGCCACTGATGGGTGTCTGTAGTAAATGCCTTATAGTCTGTATATCAAATTACTGACACTTCCATCTAAATATCTGGTCACCTATATGACAGGGCTTTGTCTACTCTTTGAATTTTGTGGTGATAATGGAATGTTAAAGATAAAATACGTGTGTGGGTTTGTATTTAGATACACATTTTCACATCACTTTCAGTCAGTGAATCATCATTTAAAAAAAAAACCAAATTACAAAAACTTACAGCTAAAATCAGCACAACTGCCTCAAAAAAATATATATTAAATACTATAAAGCAAATTGCACACATATGCCTGACTTGTTTCCTAATACAACAGCATCCAGAGTAGTATAATGTTGCATTTTCCAATTATGAAGAATAACAGAACTAACC
Organism: Pseudorectes ferrugineus; assembly: GCA_008033365.1. Lineage (NCBI taxonomy): Eukaryota > Metazoa > Chordata > Aves > Passeriformes > Pseudorectes > Pseudorectes ferrugineus. The sequence continues at coordinate 17,416 of QWTY01009030.1, forward strand.
AGGATGACTGATTTCAGGCACTTACGCTTATGTCCCACCTTATTCTCCATTATTTGACTAGAGAGTCTTGCCATTAACATTTTAGAGAAAACCCTTTTTGTTGGTTGAAAAGCCAGATCATAAAATATGTGGTGATGTGAATTGTAATGTACTGTAGCTAATACTGGTTCAGTATAAACTGTTTAAGTTTTTCATTGATAAAATAGTTCTGGTGGATTTGGGAATGTCTTAGAAACACTGGTAAATATTTCACACATTATATATATATATTTTTATATATATATAAAATAATTAAGAATCATATGGATATCAGTGAATCAACTCAAACATTCCAAAACCTGTGAGAAACGCCACACTGCCCAGATGTTGCTTTTACCTTTGGTGTGATGTGAAACCATTTCTCAATAATGTAAAGAAACATTGCTCAGCAGTGCAGGGTGGCATAATTTAAAGCCTTAATTAAACATGCATGAGGGAAGATTAAATCCATTTTTGAAATGTTATGTCATTTTAAATATATATTTTATTTAGTACATTTGCTATTAATTTTAATCTTAGTGATAAAAATATATTGATAGAATTTAAATGAAAATTTCTGTTGAAGCTTAAAGCTCTGCATAGAAGTGTGAGGGGTTTTTTGGGGGTGTTTGGTTTTGGTTTGCCTTGGGGTTTTTTTGGTAAGGGGTGGGTGTGTGGGTTTTTTCATTCATGTGGTAATGAGAAAAGTTAGAGTGGTGGTAGAACATCCATCCTTAGAGGTTTTCAGGATTCAGGTGGACAGAGCCATGGCTGACCTGCCAGGTTGAATGGAAGACCATTAGATCCTGGTGATTTCATTAAAGGCATACTGCTAAAAATCAACCCAAACAGAAGTGGGATTACAAGGGACAGCTGAATCTCGTGTGTGGGGCAGGAATAAATCAGCATCTCCCTGTCACTGCCAACTCACAAAAAATAAAAATTAAAATCCAGGTTTGGTGAATGGCATTCACATCCCAGATTATTTTCCAAATCAAGAAAGGTTTTATCCAACTCTGTTTGTATTTTCTTTCACTTTTTATCACTGGTACAAAAATCATTTGTGAAATTCTGAAGCAGGGGAATGACAGGTGGCTTTATCTAAAGACACATGGCGAGGCTTAAAATGTGAGAATTTTCATTCTTTGTGTATTTACCAGTAACTTAATCCCGTTTTCTCTGGGTGCACTGTTGGGGTAGAACACGTTTTTGTTTATGCTTTGCTAATAATAATTTAAATTCATTTTTGACAACTGACATTTTCTAATCTCTCTGGATTTCATCAAAGGTTGATTTAAAAAAAACCCCCACAATTATGCTATATATTTATTCACTACATCAAGTGAAACCTTTTCACTTGTAGATGTTTTGGGAATTATTAGTTTTATTGATTATTTTACAGTTAAATTGTATTCTATCAAATAGAATGGGTCAAAGGTTTTCAAAACCCTTTTGTTCCTCCAAGTAATTTAAGATGCAGTTCACTTACAGTGGCAGAACTGTTCTCACTTTGGTTCAACATCTCAAGTTTCAAGTTGTTCTCATGGTCCCATTAGATCATCTTATTGATTTGCCAGGCATTGATTTACTGGTGGCTCTGCCAGCAGCCATAAGAACAGTTTGTTTGAAGCCTAAAAATATATTCCGAAGTACTGCTCACAGGTTAAGTTTGAGGAGTAGGCTCCATGGCTTTCAGTCAGATTTCTCTTTAAAAATATTTCTATGTAGAAATAAAAGAAAATTTATTTAATGGTAGTTGCATTTCCCACTGATGAACAGCTTAGGCAAAGAAATTTGAATTAACAGATTCATCTTAGCTCAGTAATGTATTCTTTTTTTTTTTGTTTTAGTTTGCACATGCATCAGTTTTCTAGAAGAGGTAATTGTATTCAGGCTTTTCATTTTAGTGCAAAACTAGCATGCTTAGACTTTTGCCTGAACTTGCAAATATCACTGTGCAGCACAAATGTCTAAGACAGAGATTGCTGAGCGGGCAGTTTGCAGCAGGATTCTCTGCAGACCCCTGCAGCCACAGGCCCCACAGTTCTCTGGCAGGGAAATGAGCAGGTTACTGGAAAATCCATTAACTCTGTCTCCCCTCTGTTTCCTAGAGCAGTTTTCCCTTTGTTCCTCTCCTAGCAAAGTGACAGAATATCTGTGAACATGGGACAGCCTCTCCAGGCCTCCACTCTCCCCAGTGACCCTTCACTTGGAAGTGTCCAAAACCAGGGTGGATGTGGCACTTGGGGACACGGTTTCGTGGTGAGCACAGCGGTGCTGGGATGATGGTTGGACTTGATCATCTTAGAGGTCTTTTCCAACCTCAGTGATTTTATGATTCAGGGAAAGGTATTAAAATAAGTATTTCCTCCTTGCATGTTGGTCTGCCTTATGGAAAGAAACTTGGAAACCTTCAGCATGTTATTTTGATGTGTCACTTATGCACTAGATACATTCTCTCTGGCCATAGCAGACTTCAGAAAAATTGTCCAAGTTGAAAGAGATTGTGAGATGGACAGGTGAAGGGTTTGTGTTCAGCCACAGCCTGAAGCAAAGTGGACTTTAGAGAGGACGCTGAGGCAGGATGCAGGGAAAGACGGAAACTATACCTGTCAGTTTTGATATAGAGAAGGTGGTGGGGTTTGGGGGACTCCTGGCTCACTTCCACATCTGACTGTTGGAGTAGAAAAATGAGGCTTTGTTGTGTTCACAGAGTATTGAGTTTTTTCTTTAAAGTCAAGAAAGGTATGACAAAGCACCCAGGAAGCTTAGGGAAAAGAAACCTCTCCTCTGTAAAGAAACACACTTCTCAGAGCTGCAAAGTGAGCCAATAATGAAAGTTCCCAATGGCTGAAATCAAGACAAGTGCCAAAAGTAAATGTAAGTACAGAAGGAGAGGGGAAATATAAGAATCACTGAGCTCTCAAGACATGAGGCCAACACAGAAGGATAAAACCTCTCTACTGGTAATAGCCAGGATATAAACTATCAATTCCCTATATTAAGCATTTTGCTACTGCAATGCTGAGCCTTTTGTCACTTTTTCCAGAAGCCCTGATTATCTGGCATATAGAATACCATTATTTGCCATATGTCTTCATGGGCTATCATGTTTTCCATGCTGGGTTTAGTGTACCAACCTTCCTGCTGTGTTATTGCCATGTCAACTTTAATTACTCTGCTTTTAAATGCTTACTACAGCAAAATGACTTTGCAGTGGATTAGTGTTTAGGAGTATCCACATTCAGTACATTCTCTGACTGGTGCATAACATGCCTTTGATTCAAACATTTAAAATGTCAGATTTAGGGGTTTTATGTCTAGAAATGAGTATTTTTGTGATTTAATCACTAAAGACAGCTATGCTTTTATAAATATAACTTTATATGTGGGAAAGTTCATATTAATGCAAAGACAACATCTTGTTCTTAATATCAACTGTTAAATTTTATAACAGTAAATTTATAAGCTTACTTAAAGGGACAATCCCTTATGAACAGTTTGGTGAAGAACCACAGACCAGCCCCTGCTGCAAGAGGGTGCACATGTGATAAGCCATGCTTATACCTAAGATGAGCCATAAATAAGAATAGCTCTGCATTGATGCTTTTGTTTGAGCAATCCCCAAGAATCATACAATATAAACTGCGAGTTGTCTTTGGTACAGAATTTCCTAGTTTTGCTGGGGAACCAGACAATGGAGCTTTTGGAATCTTAAGTGTTTCTTAACAACTTGCCAAGAGGAAGCTCTGCTGTGATTACTTATAATTCAAATATGATCTGCCCACGGCTTTGGCCAAATTCCTCCATTAAGAATAGAAGCAACTGTACCTTGCAGTTCCCCACTGTCTCATTGAGCTATTAGCTCTATCTTCCTACTACATTTCGCACCTGGAAGTGCACTTTTAAAAATAACCCCTAGTTCCAATGCCATTCCTCAATAAAAGTTTCTTTCATCCTTTTGGGTTCCTGCCTCAGGAAGGATGGAGAACCCAGTACCACGCATGGGGAAAAATCTGGGAGCACAGCCAACAGCAGCAGCAGGAATGACAGCCGAACACTGCAATTCCAACCAGAACAACTCTTCCTTCTTCCTGCCGTAGGAACCTAAAAAGCCCCCTGGAAAGCCTTGGAATTAGGGCTTTCCTGAAAAACGCACACCTGTGGGTTATTTACCTCGGGTTTCATATTGCTGCAGTAAGTGCAAGGTAGTCACTTGTGTTTGTTCCTTTTTAAAACAAAACTGGAGTTCTTTGGGTTCTCAACATGGAACACAGTAGCTCTTTTTTATTTTCTTTAAAGAAAAAAAAACCTAGTTAAAAGTTTTTTAAGGTGATGCCACGTAGTTGAAATGGAAAGTATTCCCAGATATCTTTATGGCCAAGTTCTCATATTTGCTACAGTGAGCTGAAGGACCACTACTTATGTTTTAAGCAACCCTGAAAAAAAATTTTGGCTGTGCTCGGAGTCTTATAAATGAGTATTTATTTGTCTTCTGCAGTCATCCCTGTTTTGTGTTCCACTGCCAGTAAGAAGCTTAACTTGAAGATAATTCAATACAGCACTGTGTCTTAGAGCTCCAGCGACAGGCGTGAAATTGTTTTATCTTTTTTGTTGGCGGTGCGCGGCGCTCGCCGGGCTGGCGCGCAGACCATCTGCTGCTGAGGTAACTCTCGGGATACTTGTCAAATTGATTGCACTCAGCAACGGCGGAGACACAGGAAAAATAGAGTTTCTAATTACGTTTTACCAGGGATCTTGTTTAACTCTAGGAAGTGGTAATTCAGAAATAAATGGCTTTGGTGGACATCTTAGAATCTTTAATTAACAAATTACTCTATTAACACACACATTGTTTTCCAGGTGAGTGAGATCATTTGCCCCTGGGGCTTTTTTTCCATATGCCTTCTGTTCCTCCAGCGAAATATGTAACAAATTGAAGTATTCATTTTGATTACATAAAGCACATGGGTATACAATTATATGAAAAGAAAGATGACATTTGTTGCCTGCCTTCCCTAAGGCCCCTACAGGCTTTGCCCTTCACTGAAAAAATAAGGCATAAAGTCATTAGAGTACATGCTTTTTTTTTTTTTGCACATTATATTTTTGGAAAGGTATGTTATTAAAGCAAAAGCCTTTACTAGAAACAATGGGATAATGATTCTTTACAAAATATCACTAAGTTTTTCTCCCAGAAGTTTTACATTCTTTCATATGTCAATTGTGTGGCCATTTTGGAGCTTTTAGGAATGCATTTATTTAATGTTACCAAATTTAAATAATAAATGTATATTAAAAGATAATACAATATATTAAATATTCATGTAAATATAATCAGTTTACTGCTTAATTTTATTAAATTTTTTGCTCATTATTTTATGCTTTACTAAGCAATTAATCCACATTTGAATCACTATATATTTTACAGGGACACTTTCTGTACTGTGAAACAGTTTCTCAGCATGTACTTGGCTGGAAGAACTAGTTCATTGCGGTCTCAGTATTTATTGGAGCATTAAATGAAACATTGGGAGAGAAAGTTAGCTTGCATAACTAAAATGACAACATCTCCAAATTATATAAAATCACTAGAGATTTTTAAAAACACATTTTTATGGTGAAACACGCAGAGGAATTTATTTGGAAAGAGTTCAGAAAATGAATTTGAGGTAAGTCAGGAGTATGTGAAATAGTTGTGAAGAAGAGTTTCCTTTGTTTTGTCCTTCATGGGACTTCGATCCAATCCCTGTTGAGGTTATGTTCTTTTACTCCGTATCTTCTGTCTTGGGGAATTTTTTCCTTCTTTCCTTCACCTAGCTGATTAAAACAAGGTCTCCTGAATTCATCTAGACCTGGCCTCTCTCCCACTGCATTTTTCAGATATGTTTTCTGGCTATCTTGCAGAAATTCAGCCCAGGGAA
>QWTY01009032.1:0-42051 GCA_008033365.1 Pseudorectes ferrugineus
AGCCCTGCTAAATCCTGAGCTAAGATTCCCTCCTTAAGGCAGGTGGACCCCATTTATTGTCAGCGGGCTTGGTGTCATATAAACTGACCTGTGATAAAACCCTCAGAATTCTGCTGGTAACACCACTTTCAGAGCCAGGTGTTCTTCTGCCTGGTTTTCCAGTTTCTTGCCCCATCAGTCCCTGAAACTGGCAGGATAGAAGAGAACACAACTGGTGCTCCAGACCCCTTGACCAGCTGTCCCCAAGGCCCTGAGGTCCCTTTTGATCATCTGCACCCTTGTTGTTGGGACTTGGTCATTACCCACCTGGAAAACCAGCAGTGGGTAATCATCAGTGGGCTGTACCAGGCTGGGAAGTTCCTTGGTGATATCCCTTACCCAGACCCCAGAGAGGCAACACACCTCCCTATGGATTGGATCCAGCCGGCATATCAGGCCCTCCATTCCTCTCAAAAGGGAATCACCAATGACTACTACTCTTTCTTTTCTTAACTGAGGAGGTTGTGATGTGGGGGGTAAGCTGCTCTGCCATAGGCAGCCTCATCAGCCTGGATGGACCTTCACCCACATTCTCATTTCTCCGGTCCTCATTTCCCTGGTTCTCAGATTCCAGGGCCTCGTATCTATTGCATATGGGCACTTGAGGAGGTGAGAGAGGTCAGGAGGGGTTTCACCTGCCACCCCAAGCAGAAACCCATTTTCACTCCCCTCCCTCCCGAGGGTCTCTTCCCTCTGGCTGGTGGTGAGAGGGTAGGGGGTCCATTGCTTCTTGTAAATTGGATGTCAGGTCTGTTTGTCTGAGGCATGGCAGAGTGTGGCTCCACCAGCCAATCTCTTACTACCAGTCTTCCCTATACGTGAGTAATGAGTGAACGTGGTCTCCTACACAGTTAATATAATTCACTCAGAAGTGACGATTCCTGAGTCATCTGGACTCAGCAATATACAGAGGATTAGACCAGGACTCTACAAATAGTAAAAGCATAGTTATATTCACGTAACCAATGTAACTAACTGACCACAAAAAGACAACACTAGCCAAAATTTCTAAAAGTAAGTTTTATAAATAAATAATAATTAAAGTTAATTTTTTTTTCAGCCTTAGAAAGGTCATGTTCCTTCTCAACCAATTACTAAAAAATAAGTGTGAATTCAATCTTTCTTTTCACATACAGGAAAGAAAAAGCAAGAGGAGAAATAATAAGCAAGAGCATTTACATATTCAATTTTCTTTCTTCATGTACAGAACCAAGAAAAAAGGCTAAACCATGACACAACCGTAATGTGGTTTTCCTAAACCTGAATACCGTGCACTGTTCTGTTGTTTACCTTTCAACAGGTCAAAGTTATACCTAACGGCCTATGCAAAAGGGCTTTACTATTTTATTCCCTTACATAACAACCTTTTGCAAAGACCCTGTAATGACCACTGGATTTTTCCTTTAGGGAAGAAAAAATAAAGGTAAAAGCCAGTAAAGTTTAGAGAATTCCTGTGTTTCTGACTAATGCAGAAATTCAGTGCTCCTTTTCAGTGTCTCTGGTAAGTCTGATGTCATTATTACCACATATTTACTTTAGAAGTAAAACTTTAGGAAATAGCTTGGGGTATTTGCCTATTCAATAAGTTGAGTGAAAACTGGAGCTAACCAGTTGATGGAGATTCAAACGAGAAAAAGTATCCCTCAGCAAATGCACTACTGTTATTTTGTTTGTTTTAGTACACTACATACTCATCTTTTCATTGCACAGACTACAATTTTTTTAAAAATAACTCTGAGGTAAAAAGAAGGTCAAATTACTTCTTCACATTTTTTAGTTTAGAGGTTTTCTTAGTGTAAGCCACAGAAAACATGGAACTCTTAAAATGCCTCTTCTCCCTCTTCCACCTCCCAGCGATTGTTGCAGAGAAAATCTTCAGAGCAGGAGCATTTTAGAGCAAAGATTCTCCATCTTAGAGAAGAATGCACTATGCATGAAAAACGCAGTGGCTGCCTACAGCTTTTTCTCATATTACACAAAACTACCTCTACCTTGCACCTGGATCTGGAGCTATTCCAGATCATGAAGACACTAAAGATACCTCTAGACACATTTAAAGGAAAGTCCTGTGTTTTTTGGTGGCATTTTAAACAGGCTTTTACCACATATATCACATCAACCATCTGACAAAGATAAGCTGGTATCACTGTGTCAACATGTCACCTATCATCTGAAATCTACTAAGATTTGTCTACCATCTCTCTTGACCAAGACTGGGAGCATTGCTGAAGATGATACTTGATGAGTCAGTGATCTGGGGCAAACCATGTCCCTCCATCAGGCCTTGTACTTTACTCCTGAGAAGCCCACATGTTAGCACGATTGGCCACTGCCAGGGAGCATGCTGGAAGCCCTAAGCCAGCCTGTGTTGTGCACTGGTAGGTATTATGGCAGAGACAGTGTTCTGATCTGGCAGGCATAGACACATGAGTTCGTTTTAGATTGTTTGCTGGTTTGTTTTTACACAAAATAAAAGGCACCATGGTATGGGAAGGAGGCAGAACCTCTCTTCAGATGGGACCCATGTGCCACAGTGTGCCATGGGAAGGTTCACTTGGGGTTTATATAAAGCTCTGACATAACTTAAGTATATCACTGGGTTGGCTATTTATTTAATAATAGAAATAATATAAAAAGCTTTGTATCTTGTAATAATTGAGATTAATATGCTGACTATAGAATGAACAAGTTTCAAGTAAATGTTTGACTTCAGTATTAAGGTATTGCACTTATTTCTCTAATTGTGTTTTATTTGTGGCTCAATTTCTGTATTTAATGTTCCGTCCCATGCTGCAAGGACAGTATTATTCACCAAGGATTTTACTCAAACACAAAGCAAAACTAGAGATCACACTCAAAAATTAGACATGTTTCAAGCATAGAGCCAAATCCTGCACAGTAAGTAAAGATTATCATTACTTTCTCATGCAGCAGAACCAACACACAAAGTTAACTTAACACAAGTATACAACTGAATTATCTTCAGTATTTGGAGAGATGGAATGTATGTAAATATATCCAGATACACATATAAACAAATATTTCTTGTAAAATATGCCATGTTAGCAAACCTGATCTTCTTTATGTCCTAAGCTCTTACCCTGCAGGGCTTTTTCCACCTCTATGCATCTTGTGAATCTCTGGCCTCTGATTAAGAAGCTCCAACTGAAACCATTTGTACTGATACAAAATTCAAAATGAGTGCGAGAGAAAGTTTATTACATCCAGAAGACAATGGCTTCAACAGCTTCTCTTCCATAATCTACTTCTCATCAAATGTTCCAACTGACTCTGGAAGTTTTCCACAACTCTCTGACATTTAGTAAACCTTGAGGCTGCAGAGCCAGGTGTAAGAAAACTAAAGCCACTTAGCTACATTCCAGAAGTAGTCATTGGTGAAAGAGTTAATAACTTCCTTACAGTTACTGACTAGTTCTTTAAGAAACTTAACATCAAACTAAAAATCCTTAGTATGCACTGTGCTGCACAGGTGAGACCTCGAGAAGCACATGGTTACATCTTGAAAGCCCATGTTATAGAACACTTAACTGCAAAAGCAGGATATGGAAAAGCAGCTCACTGAACTACTGCTTAAGCACTTTTGAAACTAAGAAATAGCTAAATGAGCTTGGCTTGTGCTCTGCTAGATGTGGCATGTCCACCTAAAACAACAAGATATGGCACATTTGGAGTTTCTTTGTAGCAAAAATATAGGGTATAACTACTAGATTTTCCTCATATTAATTCTTATCTGACTGGCTTCTCATCTGTCACAGTCAAAAGACACTTCATGGGGCTTAAAATAAGGCACACATCACAAAAATTCAGTGTGGTCACCTACAAACTACAGTTCTATTCCTAAGAATGTAATTCCAACCTAGAACATCCCATCCACCTCATCCCCTGATAGCCAAAGTATTAAACACCTCGCTAGAAACAGTTACTTTTCTGTTGATTAACTTACTTTGAAATATCTTTGCCACCATGTTGCCATGGAAATATGACATTTCCAATAGCTGCCCTGTAACTGTAGACTCCCAGGAGCCCGAGTGCCATAGCAATTTTTGAAACCAGGGAGCATCTTCTCTGAACCAGACAGAAGATCATAAGTAGAGAGACTGCAGCCAGGAAGGAGAGTTCAGATTTATGTTCAGAGCTGGGGAAAAAAAAAAAAACAAACAAAAAAACCCCTTTTAAAACAGTAACTAGTGCTAAACACATTTGATAGAGGCTTAGCTACAGCACTGTATTAAATAAACTGTATTAATTAATGCAGCACCAAATTAATCACTGCAGTGGTATCTGTTATGAACTAAGAGGTATGGTAAAATATTTTAGTATTTTTACAAAAGCAGTTTTATTAATGAGGTTTTCTATTCAAGCATGCATATTTAAAAGTGTAATTATTGTGTTCCACCATATGCTAGTTATTTTGTTAATTATATAAAAACTGAGCTGCATATTGCATAATGGAAAAGGGTCTACTGTTTTTAAACTAGGGTTTTGTTATTTATACATTTTTAAAAAGTGTGTTTTGCTTATACTACAGCATTTCATTTTCTAGCACAACAGAAAAGATTTTTGTGCTACAGGATTAGAACTATTCTGTCTTTTGAAATAACTGCATATGTATTTGTTTAATTTTAGACACATTAGCTACCCTACTACCTATAGAACACATTACCTACCCAAAATGACCAAAAATATACTTACATAGTTTAAAACACACACACACAAACTCATTAGCACAATATGATTCCCTTATGCAACTACAGCACCTTGTACTGTGTCAATACATACAAGAGATAGACACAAAATTTGCATCATTGGCAGAGAAGATTACAGATACAGTTTGTTTGTTTGTTCCCCTGCATCCTAAATAGGTAACACTCATTCCAGAATCAAGGGCATTTCACTGAGCATGCTGCCAGTGTTATGTATTTAAATCTTCAGTAACATGAATTAGCACTGCAAAATGTAAGGGGTGAGGCAAAGATCTGCAACCATCCCCTAACACGTAGTTTTAGTAAGCCTATTGTAGTCCAAGAATTGCCAACCCATGCCTTCTGAAAATACTCCCAGTATCCCAAATGATATAAAACCACTAATTTTGTTAGATTTGCCTTCAGTTAAGAACATCATGTAGATTTTGAGAGCTAAGGGCTCCATCTTCTGTTTTCCACAACTCAAAATCCCGTGATAAAAGATCAGTAACTTCAGGAAACTAACAGTGTGCCTGGGCTGTTACCTGCATTGAATTCAGTCACACTTACAAAACTCCAATTTTATCTCTGAGTTAATAAAAATTATTGTACTTCAAACAGGTTTACTTTCCTATTCCCTAGTATATGCTTTATCAGGAGCTTGATCAATAGCTCTTACAGCTGTTGTGCTTGAAAAGTCACGGAGGAAAGGTTGTAGGGCAGATAAATTGTCCCGCTGGTCTGCATGCAGAACCCAGTCATAGTTCGTACACCTTAACAAGGTTCCCAAGAGATGCACTGCTCTCTGAAAGCCAGTGGCGAAAAGTAAGAGGAATAAGATCTAGAACACTATGAGACAGAAAATGTAGTCTTGATGTTTCTCCTTACAATTGTTCTTCCTCTACACAAGGAAACAGCAGAAGCAGTGAACAGACTCCTGCAACAACCTGTGAAGATAACTCAAGCACCACCTCCTTTATCAAAATATAATGAACTAATTTAGTAGCCACTAAACCTTTCAAATGAGCATTTATAGAAAATTTTAAGCCTTCAGGTCATATTCTCCTTGGCTATTCATTGTACGAGAGCAAGACAAATCAGGGATAAATAACAGCGCATCCTCATCATCATCTTTGTCTCTTTATCTAAAAAACTCAATACACACTGAGTTTGCATACTTGACCCCTAGTACAGGGACTAATATACATCTCATGTCCAGGTTTTCTGGTAACAGTCCTCTGTGATCTCCACTTGGAATTTTTTTGAACCATACAAATTTGTTAAAAAAAACCCTACCCAAGTGTTTCGTAGCATTTGCTGAAGAAACAAGAAAAGGATTTACAGCAAGTGAAGCCAGGTCAGCACAAATCACCTACAGTTTCAAGGTTTTCCAGCCAAGGTTCCTACAGTTAGGCAGCTAAAAGCATATGTAATTAGCATATATTTTGAAAGGAGATGGTAGCTGCTCAACACAGAGTCCAATCATTTAACAAAGTTCTAAATGATTTTGATAGTCTGCTCAGAAATACAAGCATAAACAAGCTACTCTGATCTCAGCTGCAATGTAGTGGGTTTTGCACAAACCACAAAATTGAAAGTGAAGAACCAATAGCTTCCTGAGAGAAAACCTGGTGAGAAGGGAAGGAAAAAAGAGCACTTTGGCTCTATCTTCCTACTGTAACAGGTTGTGGTCTACACTCATACTTCTGGTAACAGAATGAAGGTTGAAGACATTTTCTTCCACTGCTTGGACCTCACCTCATTACTGTAAATACAAGTAGAGTGAAAGTAATTATCAATGTGCATGATTAATAACTTAAAGAGTATAAGGCCTTTTTAAATTGTTTCTTTCATTTTACAACTGAATACACAGAAGTCACAAGGTGTGCTAGCTTTGAGGTGAAGGGCATTTGGGGATGGTTAAGTACATTAGTAAAAGAAAATATGATCATCTTCCCATGCTGATGCTTCTTGTCACTTCTCTTCAAGCTGACACTGCTATGTAGCAGCTCTGACACCTTTCAATTATCAGCTCTGACCAAGATTAACAGCCAAATAAAGCTAACTGAATACCAACCAATCAAAAAGAAAACCTGACTTCCAGTCAGATTTAGATTGCATGTTTTCTTCCACTTCATCTACTGTCTGATTTTCTTTTGCTCTTTTTCCCATCAAAGTATTTTTCAGGTTTCACAGTCTGTCTGCAAATAACAAAGAACATTTTCCTTATTTCAGCACTGCTGAATGCATTCCTAGTAGCCAATTTCAACACACTATAGGTAGATTGATTTTCTGTGTTTTGATGCTTACATCAAACAGAAAAACCTGGACAACAGTCTCTCTGTCTCAAATGCTGAGCCCCTTAAGCACTGTCTAGTTAAGCAAAATACTAGTCTGAGCATGAGCACAGATGTCCAAAAGATCAATACAAGGGAATAAAAAAAGAGGGCCGTTTGTTCATTAGTTTATCTTAGAGACAAGGCTGCCTAGAAAAAGCCTGAGTAGCCTGAACTCAAACTAACAAGGGCACACATGATCTAAGTACGGTTCTAAATTCTTATTAGTAAAAAACATGCTATTAAGACATAATTACACCAATTAAACTAATACTTAAAATAGAATAACAATCAACCTTATAGACTAGCAATGCATTTTGGGAAGAGGAGTAAGTGCTTTATGCAACTCAGTTTATCACCAACTTTTAACTCATGCTAAAAGGAAAACTCATCATCTCAATCCTGATCAAATCACTAGGGAAACAGACATCTCTACAACCCTGTTATTGTGTGAAGGAAAAGGAACAAAGATGTTAAAACCCCCAACCAAAGAAAATGCCAGCATGCTGGTCAAATAGGAATTCCCAGACACTTTACAGACCACAGGATGTATAAACATTTAGTTGCATCATTGACTAATCTTTCTAAAGCTTGTTCAGTGAGCCATAACGGAGTCAAGAACTCAACTACATCCCATCGTTCAAGTCCAAAAATTGTAATACTTCAAATACTACTCATCTTTTAACCCTGTATTGCAAATGAAGTATATGTCAGCATGGACACATACATAATATTCTCCTGTTAGGCTGAAAATTGCTCCATTGTTTTAAGTCAGGATGTAGCTCCACAGCAGCCTGAGCCAACCTGTGACAGGGCTGCCAGGGTTCTGTTCTTTCACCTGCTCCCTAAACACAGCAGAAGTAGTTACACCAATGAAAGGGAGAAGGCAGAACTGTGACAGTGACAGTCCTAATCACACAGCCTCTTAGCTTGCCATGGCACAACACTCTGGACTGTTGCATAATCTTTTTAAGCCTCCCACAGTACAAGGTAGGGAATCATTGCTTCTTTCTGAATTAGATTTGAAAGGCAAGTGGGTTTTTGTAAAGAATGCTTGACAGTGGCAGAAAGAAAAAACTGTTTGTCTGCAGCACTTCAAAAGATGCAGATACTTCCACACTCTCTTCTTACAGTAATTTCAACAACAGCAGTGCTGACTTGTACACTCTTCCCTTCCTGCATTCCTGTTACTAAGATAGCCTATTTGCCTGTGAAGACTGATGGTAAATCAGAGTGAGAAGTGATCCAACTGAAAGCCAAGAGTTTCCCATGCCATCTTGAGTTATTTTTCCAGACACATCTATTCAGTGATTTAGTTCACCATACTGACACAGGAACAGGTAAAATACAGGGCCAGTGAGGCAAGGAGAAAGAGAGCAAGTTCCTTGCCTTGTATGGCAAAAGCTCCTATAGTGTATTATTTTAGCCAAGCAATCAGTCATAGCCTAAGAGTATAGCTGTAGAATCTTCTCTCTTCTACTTGCTTCAAGACCCAAGCAAATACACTCAATGTGAGGCCATAATTTGATAGGAAACAGAGGAAGAAATTCCCCCGTAGAATTCTGACCTTTTTGTTTTGATATCTAGCTGCTGTACTTCAGCCTTACTGAAGGGGGAGGCAGACAGCTTTAATAATAGGGTTGTGGTGGCTTTATAAAGGCTTTATCAACCTGACAGATTTTTGTGATGAGGCAAGCTCAGTGGAAGTGCATAAAGCAGGCATTGTTATTTATCTGTGCTTTAACAAGGCTTTTAACACCAGCTCCCATAACATCCCCACAGGCAATCTCATGCTAGAAAAGTGGACACTCAGGTGGACTGAAAAGTACTCAAATGCTGGATTCACAGTGTTGCCATTAGCAGCAGAAAGCCCACCTGGAGGACAGTCACTATCTGTCAGCCCCAGGACTTGGGGGTTGGCCCTCACTGGGGCTAATACTGTTTGATGTCTTCACTAATGACCTGGGCGATGGGGCAGTGCCCCCTCAGCAAGTCTGCACACAATACAGAACTGGGAGGAGTGGTTAATACAGTAGGTGGGTCTGCTGACACTTAAAGGCCCCTTGACAGGCTGGAGAAATTGACCATCAGGGATCTTATGAAGTTCAACAAGGGCTAGAAGGAAGTCCTGCACCTTGGAACAAACAGCCACACACATCAGGACAGACTGGGGCTGACCATCTTTTCAGAGGTGACTCTGAGTGCCTGGGTAGACCCTGGCTCGACAATCAGCATGCAACATGCCCTTGTAGCAAAGGCAATCAACAGCATTTGGAGCT
The DNA here is from genome assembly GCA_008033365.1 of Pseudorectes ferrugineus. Lineage (NCBI taxonomy): Eukaryota > Metazoa > Chordata > Aves > Passeriformes > Pseudorectes > Pseudorectes ferrugineus. Next base: position 9,358 of record QWTY01009032.1, read on the forward strand.
GCATATGAAGAATGTTACCAGAAGATGGAGGAAGGTTATTTCTTACCCTGTGTTCAACCATGGGTCCAGTTATGGGTTACACAGAAAAAGATACGGACATATTCAAATTCACATGAATTCCAATTCTCAAAAATCAAACGCAAAAATAGCCTCCTCCCTCCCTTCTCCCCGCTCCTTCCTCAACAACAACAAAAAGAAACCCACAGAGTAAGTGAGAACAGGTGTAAAAAACCTTGGGTTTACCTGAGTGGGTTGCTTGGAAGTTCCTGACAGGCAATAGTGTTAGAGCTGGGCATACAGGATTTCCCACCTTTGTTATAAATCAGGAAGCACCTGCTCTATCTGCAGTCTACAGTCTACCTGTGTTATCTCCCTGAGACCCTCACAGCCCAAGGCTATAAAAGGCTTTGCTGCTCTATAGGCATACTTAGCACCCTGAAATCAGAGGTGGGACCATATTAAAGTAAGACAGGATCTTTGGAAGTTAAGTCCATAAACGCACACAAAATTTTTAGAAGTCTAGTAACATTTCCAAGAGTCAATAAACATCTCTGGGGGACCAGATGAGTAAAAGCATATATCTGAAACAAACCAAATTTTTCAGCTGCAGGAGTATCAGGTCCTTGTTTCATGGCCTTGTGGCACCAGCACACTCCAAAGAAAAGGACTGACAGTCTGAAGAAAAAAATCTGGCTCAGGACATTATTGGGCAAATAAATCTTTCGCAGATGCTCAGGATTAATTGTAAAAATCCTCACAGTCACACCAAATCACACCTCATCCTGCTCACACATTGGCTTAGCTCATAATGAAGGAGTGAGTTATCTATCATATGGACTTGATGTAGGAAATACAACATTTTTTCTTCATTTCCTCACCTCAAGAGCAAAAACGCATGGTGAAAACTCTGGTATAGAACAACTGCTATAATACAATAAATTCCCTCATAACTCATGTCTTTCAGCACTCATGCCTGTCACTGCAATTAGCATTTCATCTGTGAGGCTGCCAATAAATAACAAGTCTCATAGTAGTCCATTTGCTCATGTCATTTTTAATGAATGATGAATGACATTTCATCCATGTATTGTAAGATACTGGCAAGAAATCTATTTATCTTACACAGCAGAGCCTCTTCATCTGCTGTTTGCAAAACCTTGACTAGACAGTCAAAAAGTATTGCTTCTCCATCCACCAGCTGAAGCACATGAGACAGTTCAAGTATCACTGAATAATAACTGTAGTTCTTAAAAATACTGAAAGTTATTAGAAAAAGCAGAAACCTTCTCCACAGTACTTTCAGTTATAAAAAATTCCCTTTCTTGTTTATTATATTACACTCAAAAAATTCCTTCAGCTTTTCACTCACACATTACAAGCATGTGATAGACAAGGAAGAATTCTATGTGTGGCATCTTCTCCTGTGACTTCATGAAGTTTGGAATTATGCAGAACCTTCCTGCCTTAATTTCAAGAGTTTAATTCTATTAAGTGATTTTTAATTTCTCAAACCAGACACCGTTGACTTACATATGGAAAATATTTACTTTTTGCTTCTGATAAACCTATCATGTATAATTGGCATTAATTAGATAAGTAATGGTGCAGGGCAAAAATTATATAAACTATTGATAATACACAAGGAATTACTCCTGCATGAAATAGCAATGAAAAATTCCTTCCGTCACTTCACTATTTATCTGCTTTGTATGTTTGCAGCACTTTCTGATCAGAGACCATACAGAAATGTATACATATTTCACCAAATGAAACACACATTAATTTTTAAATAAAGCAGAAAGTGTGACAATAAATCAGATACCCACCTTGTCAACCAGTGTCCAAAATCTGGCCGATGAGCCCACTGGACACCTGTCTGATTCAAGGATCGAAGCAGCCGACAGCAAATAAGGATGATCCATGGAGTTGCTAAGCTTATCCACTTATCTGATCCTTTTATGAATTCAGATGAAGAGGTCGCCTTGCCCAGTTTTGAATTACTTGCTGCTGGAATGTCTATATTCTTGCACTCAGAGGTTTCCCTGATACTATCAAAATTTTGTTTCACATTGGTGCTGTGTTGAGGGTCACATTCTTTCAGAAGAAAATAATTTCTACAAAGTTCCTGACACAGCACCAAACAAAGTGTATTGATAAGAAAATACCAGGTTTGATGTTCCTCTTCTATAAAACTGCTTGCCCCCAAGCTCAAAACATGGCCAATCGTTCCAGCCAGAATCAACACATCTATTTCTGACCAGCTAGAACTGGACACAGTAGGATTCTGTAAACAAACAAACAAACAAAAAAGCAGTGGTGAAAGGGTATGTAAAAATTTCACTTGTAAGTATTCATAGAGTGCTTACAGCAACAAAAACAAAATAAATAGCAAGATAACTTATTTCTATCTTAAGAAATCTCAAAAATTTATAGAAGAATCATTTCAGTGAAGCATACTTAGCACTACAACATAGTAATAATTTTTTATATTGCATTCTGTCTAAGGAATAAAACTTCTCTGTGAATAATCATCACAACTGTACAGATTAAGATTCCCTACCACCCTGTAAGTTCATGCCCTGTTGCATATTTGTAGAAGTAAAAATAGAAATCCTGCAGAAATCAAACTTGAGATATAGATAATAGGTAATTCTCTAATAGTTCAAATCTGTGATATCTTCAACTCAATACAGTGACAGCCTTTACTACTCAAGTTAACAAAGTTACTGCCTGATGGCACCCCTTGACCTTGCTTAGCTTAAAATGAGTCTTTCATCATAAAATCTACTTTAAACCTTTACCCATCTATTATTTACTTCACACACTGTGCCTATCTAAAACCACAGTATTTTTTGTCTAATGCCTCCATTGGCTCAATTTCCTGTTCTCAGCAGCTAATTGGAATTGCCTTATCATCACTACTTTCAATGACAGGGCTAAAGAGAAAGCATAAGGGCATGAGGAAGTTGAGAGCACCCGGTTCATTGATGTTATCAGGTAAAGAACCTTTTCAGCACACAGGAAAAGCCATAAAAAGACCACACAGAGACACAACCATGATAAGCAAGCACTAAGGGAGACCATAAAGATGACCAAAACTCTTCAGCCATTAACTGACGGGCCAATAAGAAATCACAGACATAGCTCTGAAGAGCATCAGTCTGGACTCTGTAACAGATAAGGGGGAAGTGACAGTACACGAGTATTACAGGTATCTGATGGCGCCTGTGGATCTGTACCAACTGATTAAGCAAAGCTTCAAGAAAGCATCAAGTGTGGGGAAGAGGATGTGATGAGGAACATGCTGGAAACAGGGGCAAAGTAAGAGGAGACACAGGAAAGGATTCAGTTACATATAAGCAGGAGCCAGTGAACTTTTCTGACTGAGCCCTGTGCCTGATCTCTGTGGTCTATTCTGTCTTATTAAATCCTCTCCTATCTTTCTGTACAACTCCACACCCTGTCCCAAATGTGGGTGTTGCAAGACACCACTGCAAGTAGTTGGGGACAAGCCTGCATGTCAGCAACCTGAGACCAGAGCAAGTAAAAGCAGGTGCCAGCAGCTGCAGAGTGATCATGGGTCATCAGACCCACACATCTGCAGTGCCATGACTGCAGCACATGCCAGAGTGACTGGAGAGGGGACCACTGGCCACTAGGACTGCAAGCCCAAGGTGCCAGCAGCTGGAGGGATCAGAGTACATACAAGACAGGCCAGGGTGTCAGCAAAGGGAAAAGAGACCATGGATCACCAAGCTTGTAGGCCAGCATGATTAACTGGAGGGCCCAGAGTACACACCTGTGTGTGGGAGGTCACAGGGCCACTGACTGGAGACACCTGTCTGTTTAACCTCCCCTCAAAGTCAGATCCAGAGGTGGGGACAGTGACCCAGGATGGGCATGCACAGCTGTGCTCCAACAGCAAGGCAAGACAAACACCCCAGCCCCAGAGGACAGCAGGAGCTTCCTAACATACCCTAACAAATAGGATAACATATGTACTTGTGAAGAATCTTGGGAAAGACACTGTCAAAAATCATACATTACTATTTTATTTTCTCTATTTTTGCTCTGTTAGAGAATATAATAGAGTATCTCTTAAACTGGTATTTTAAGCACCTAATAAAACAAAAATTTAAAAGCCAGATCGAAATTACTGCATGCCATTTTTACTTCAGAACAAAGATCTCTGAAATTACTTTCACATTAATTTCTTTAACTGCGTATTTTAACCATATCATCCTCCTACATTTGACCTATGAACAAACTTTATAAAAAATCTTGAATATTCACAGGGATAAATTTCACAGAGAACATACTAAATTAAAAGATGCACAGTGTACTACAATTCCTGCACAGTTTAAATCATGTTAAAAGAAAATCAAAACAAACTGACCTTTGAGCAAGTAACAAGAAAGCAGGTATATACAAGTATCTCTGAGCATCTTAGATGCAAGTCTCACTTGTGTTTATGACTTACTGACAGAAGCATATGTATTTTTGTTCAACAAGCAAGAGTATGTAACACAGAGAAGACAACAAACACACAGTGCAAGAAGATAGTTAACATTACTAGGAATTTTGCTTTAGGGAAAAAAACTTTTGCAAAATCGAAATTTTATGAGATTTATGAGAAAGAATGCAGGAGCTATAATTACAATTATCACCTATTCACATCTCCTTAATTTCTTGTGTTGTTAAAGAATACATTACATCAAAGTCATTTCACTTGAAAGAAACCAACAACACAAACAAACAAACACACAAAACCCCACACAACCAAAAAAGTCTCCATGAGGTTACACACAACAATAATGGGGGAAAAATACTAATAATCTGAAAAAATGACCAGTTTCAATCTAAATTTACCAGCATTTGAAATTTCTTTGGTGTTCTAAAGACCACTCAGGTTTGTTTAGTACGCTATTCTGAAAAGCAAATACCATAAGCTGGTATTTGGAACAAAAGGACAAGGTTTTCTGTGCAAAGACCAAAGAGCATGAAATTCACAAAGCTGAGACAAGAACAGTACATGACTGATCTTCAGCAAGTTTAAATTCCAATAATTCTATCATGCTGACCTTAAAGATCTTGGCTAACTAAATAAATGAGCATGTAAGCACCATCTGCTTGCAGAGACAAAGAAATCTGAGATCCTAAATAAATGAGAATGAACAAGTCTGTGATATAATTTGTCTTCTTTGTACGACAAAACATAAAATCGATAGAAGGATTGGTCTCTTGTACCTGGTTGCTGTCAGCAACTGATATGAAAACTGAAGAAGTGATGCATTATCAATGGGGAACATACAAAAACCTCATTAAAATGATGGCATTAATGTGAAATGTCCCAGGGTCAGAAATCTGTATTTCTTGCCTGCTTGTCCCTCACAACTTCAGTGAAAAGAGAAAAAAATTACTCTTACATTCACATCAAAAGATTAAAATTCAATGACATTTACTGCTAAACCACATTTCAGATCAGAGTTAAATCACTCTGCAAAATTAAAAATTATGACGCTATTATAATCTCCTGAGCCTTGATAATCTTAAGAAATTCTGGAAATACCTCCATCAAGGTTTTCTAAATTTACGTCTAATCCCTTAAAGATGAACTGTGTTATTAGGAATGCCATGAGTATGGTGTCATATAGAGTCTGACCTTAGATTACTTAGATTGTACCTAGTTTTTAGATTTGGTTTAAAGGCATTGAAACGTAGGTCTTACTCTGATATTTACAGCTCTGTTTTTCCAGCTGCTGAACATGTCCAACCCTCAGGAACTCAGCAGACACTCCAGATACTAAAAAACCCGTATGACTCTCAGTTTGTTTGATATCTTGGCAAACAAACTTAATACAGAATCTTTTGTTTAGAAACTTTTAAATCCCAGGCTTCAAATGATGTAAGCATATAACCTCCTAAACCAAGGCAGCTTCAACAACTGATGGATCAGCACTAGTATTTAAGCAATACAAAAACTGACCTCTCTGCCCTATCTTTGAACATACCTTGCTAGCCTGCAGAAGTGCTAGTACATAAATGATGGAATACATGCACCTTTGACCATTAAATTTTGAAATTTCTTCACTTTGAAACAAAACCTCCTGTAGTCTATGTTCTGAGTCTTATTCCAGTTATCAGGTTTTTTTGTGGTCAACCATCCACAGTTAATGCCTGAGAAATTCTGCAACAACTTGTCAGGTAAGAAACATTTTGTTTTTCATGCTCACAATTTAAACACTTATCATTATGTTCCCTTCTGATACTTGATCTCCCTAAACCCAGTCTTGATTCTCTGTGATGGTAACTTTTCCCTGACAAAGTACTACAGATCACACTTGCTCCTACATTTTCACAGCAGCCTGGGATCATTTTTGAAAGCTATCTGGTAAAGACACCAGCCAATCAGCTTTTTCCTCCCCAAGTCAAAAAATGCCAAAAATATTTTAAGTGCAATTGCATAAAAATGTAACATTGTTCAACTCAGTAAGAATATCAAACGAAGGAGGAAAACCAAAAATACTGTTAAATAAACAGGTGCTTTAAAATAAACAGAAAGAAGGACATTTTGTAGATGTAATAAAAACCCACTATAATTCTGCATAATGAAAATTCTCAAGACCTCTACTAGATTAGCCTTAACTTCTGTGTTCTAGTTTCAAAGAGAAACATTAGTTTTTATTTCTACCAGAAATGGGGGGGAAGAAAACCACAACTAGTAATAGTAAATACCACACTTAAATCAACTACCATGCAATTACAGTGAAACTATGAACAAGAAGTTAAAATTTTTAACGATTTTCTGTAATTCATAAAGGGCTGCAGAACTATTTAAAACCTGAAGTATCATTAAAAGAAGGGACTGGTGCTGCTAGAAACATAGCAATCAGAATCTATAAATAACAGTCAGGAAGCAGATGCTAATACTGCCTGCACTGGTCTTCAGAAAATTCATGAACTTGGTAATCAGTTTCTATATTCAGCCACAGTGGGGAAAAAAAAGCATTACAAATGAGAAGCACTTCAGAGAAATCTCTAGATGTGAACGGAAACAATTTGAAGGAAAAAAGCTCTGAAGCCATTAACAGGAGAGCTTATCTTAATTACTTTTAAAATACCTACATTTTATCGTAGAGCTTCAGCTTAGGAAAGGCTTTTTAACTTTTCTTTTTTAACCACAAAGACCATGATTCAGGATTCTACTCCCATCATTAGAAGACCAGGGCTTCAGAATTCTTTCAGAAGTGGACCCCACACGCAGATTCACAATGTGGAGATGAACAGGTCACAAAACACTTGGATTCAGAGATATTTTAGCGTAAGTGATACTCATAACTCACACAAAAGGCCCTTCGAGATCAACACACAGCATATAAAAACAATCTGCTTCACCCCCAAAACCCAGGCATTCTACTGGAAAGGGGATGAAAGACGGAGATGAATGTTTGGAACACATTCGCATCACAAGCAGCACCAGATTTATACACTGCTCCTTTCACCTTCTCCAGGCTCTGTATCTGTCTAAACAGTGACCCAAAAAAACCCCACCATATAATTCTACAACAGCCCCAAGACTGGTAAAAATGTTAATCAGAACCAAGGCATTGCTTTTATACATGTCTGGAATGAAGGTACATAGTAACTAAACCTACGAAGTATTTCAAGCTTTCTTTGGAACTTGAACAGAGACAGCAAAGCCTCCCTAACTGATGACATGAGATATACATTGAGAAATTCAGTCACCTATGGAATAGGAGTGAAGACAGGATGACAAAAATGTGTTTCTACAGGTCTGAATTCAAAGTCATGTCTGCCTCAACCACAATTACTATTGCCTACACTTCATAACACGTACTTAAGCTTCCCACATTTTCAGATATATCTCAGGTAGGAATATGATCACAGACCAACCTGGGATGGAGAATCCAGTATTTTTTATTTCTATCTGCCCCAGCCCTGAAAAAACAAACACACATACAAATCTGGAAAACATTGCTGAAAACCTCATTTGTGTATTATCAACTTGAAGCAGATGATCTGAGTGTGGTGAGACACTGGAACAGGTTGCCCAGAGAAGCTGTGGATGCCCTGTCCCTGGAAGTGTTCAAGGTCAGGCTGGACAGAGCTCTGAGCAACCTGGCGCAGTGAAATGTGTCCCTGCCCACGGAAGGGATTTGGAACTGGATGATCTTTCAGATCCCTTCCAACCCAGACCATTCTAACATTCTGTGATTCTTTGAGACTATCCACCTGGAAAAGAAATGTATCATCTGTCATCACTGCTCTGCATGCTATTGAAGTGGAATGTATGTAAATTTTATGCAGGTCTGCAAAACTCATCATATCTAGATTTTTACTGTTTACTAAAATTAGAAAAACTGGTAACAAGATGAAAAAAAAGTTTATCTTTTCTTAGTTGTGTTTGTTTGTCAGTGCACATCAAGTACATGTGAGATCTCTACAGAATACACTGGAGCATTAATTATTATTTCAAGGCTATATTCTTCTTCTTTTTCTAAGAAAAAGAATACCAAATCAGAAACTACAGAAACAAAATTATAATCTGGTATAGTGTGAATAAAAAGTATTAGCAACCTTACTTTTAAGAATTTAGATTTAAATCTACACTCAGAAATTACAGCACATATCTGCACAGAGTGCAAAATTAATCTTTACTCAGAAATACTGAATTTTCTGAATTGTAAGAAATATAGCTGTTACTGAATGTTTCTTCAAGTCAGAAAATTTGCTTTTTATCTTGATGGAGGATGTCACCATATCATTAAAGCAAGGTACTTGCCATACTTTTTCACACATTTTAAAAAAAGGTACTAAACCCCCAAGCATGATTCTACGAAACACAGATTGATGAAGGACTGTACTGCACAGAGGTTGCACCATCCAATGGAGTACTATGAGCAGTGAAGCTATTGAACATCAGAGACCTTTGAAAAATATGACTAATAAGCAGTAGAAAAAACAGCTAGGAGCTGATTTTATGGTGTGACTGACAGCTCTATGCACACTAAGTTTCACAGTGGAAGAAAAGACATAGCAAATTCTATTTCCTTGGAATTACCTGTATTCTATTCAACACAACAATGAAACTCATCAAGTAACTTATAGAAGGTAACTCCTTGCACTGAGAACCCTTCAACAACTCCAAAGATTTTAACAAACTCTCTTTCTTAAACTTAAAAAGTAGAAAAGAGAGATTAAATTAGCTCCCTCTGTTCCATTTTCAAAACTATTAAAAAAAAAAACCCCAAACATTAATAATACCAATATAAGAAAAGGCATACTGGCAAAGTAAATTATTCTTAGAGCATTACTGTCTGCTGAATGATCACCACTGTCCTTTGTGCTTAAAGTACTATACATCTTGCTTTAACTGCAATTGTGAAACATGACTGTGTAACAGCACAGGATTTGTACACAGCACAACTGTTTTCAATCTCACAAAGTCAACTGAAAAATATTGTACAGTATTTAAAACATTTCTTCAAATTATGTCAAAATAAGCACTTCTTAGATCTTCATCAGTAGGTATCATGACACAGTGAAAACAGCCCATTTCAATTACAATTTTAAACTATTCAAATTACTTGACAAATAACAATTTCTTTAAGCACACACAGAGAAAACTTAACAAAATTTTAACTGACAGCATACCATGAAAATCAAACTATATTTAACCATAATTAATGCATGCTCTTACCTTTGGTGGAAGTCTGGAATTCTCAAAGATCTTTGCAATAGCAGATAAAATACCACACATGAGTACAGAAATCAGCATCATCACTCCAACTGCTGTTAACCAGGACATACTGCAGAAATAGCACAAACTTTCTGCTGATGTGCATACAATGACATGAACAGCACACAGCAGCAGACACATCAAGTAAAACAGCAGAGAGAATAGTGGAGGGGAGAGGGGCACTTCAAATTCTGCCCGCTTGCTCAGGGCTTTTGGAACACTGAGCAAAAGCAGTAGCAGAACCTAGAAAAAAACCAGAGGATTAATACTTTAAAAATTTGGGTTAGCTGAAACATACAGTAAGAATTCACACAAAAAATCATGCTGTTGTCATCCATGTCTCACACAGATCAAGCAGAACTCCACTCTTTCTCTTACGTAACTGTTGCAGCAGAGATGAACAATACAATGAAACCTTCTGCTACTTGTATACAAACCTTTACAAAAAAATGGGAAAGTTCAGCCACATGCTAAAATGCTTTGCAAGCTGCAGAGATAGAGCTAGGACTAGACTGACCTCAATGAGCTTGTGCTAGGGCAAGATTAAAACAAATCAAAATAAAAACAACTGTATCAGACCATTGTCAACCTGTAATCTTTCACTGTCACTTGCAAAGACCTATGCCTAAAATTTTTCCCACACTACAGTGAGACATAGTAAAGTAGACCAAAAAAAATCAAATGCTTTTCAGTAGTCTGCTGCTTCTTCATATTCTACTTCATATTTCATTTAGTTATGAAAATATGCAGTTTTTAGTATCACACTGCCTTAAGTCTCACATTTCAGCCTAGCACTTAAAATTAAAACTAAGACAGCACTCATGGCAGGAAAGTGCTCAAACTGTAGATATCTACCAAACTAAATTTAGCTCTTTTGAGCAAATGCACTGTTATCAGTTCATGTCCCAGAGGTATTGTCCTCATGTGAAATACAGGATAATTGGCATTTATAGCATAGCATAGTTTGAAGTGACATGTGTACACTTATTTATTCAGTGAAGGTGGAAAATCGATATCAAGACAAAACATTTTGGAAAGCAAGGCAGTTTCTTGAGTATTGCACTGGAGAAAAGAAAAAACCCCAGCCATTTTGCTGGAGTCTTACAGTGATGCTGAGCATACACTTCTCAGCAGAAATTTCTGTGATTTGTAGCTGCGTATTTCTTAGATGAAGGCTAGTTGCGTATAACACCTAAGATTTGTTTTCTAGAAATAGTAACCATCTACAACTGCGTTCCAGAAAAAAAAAATCCAGTGCTTCGGATCTAAAGTAACTGTCAACAGCTTGAATGCATGGGTTCTGAAAACAAAGGACTGAAGAAAGATAAGCACCTTCAGCTTTGCACTGAAATTTGTCCACCTCCAGATCTTCCATCTGTGGAGCAGGAACAGAACCTACCATCTCATCTGCCCAAGGGCACTGTGGAACTCATTCCTGTGAAGTGATCAGCAGAGTGACAAACCCCACTGCGCAGTCTACCAGAAAGCCATTTCAGAAGCACTCTGTATGCAGAGACCAGTGCATGGGAGACAAGGCTCAGAGCCCAGCCAGGACAAAGGAGACTCAAGTATCAGCTGGCTGCTCACACTTTGTTATTACTTCTAAGCACTGAACAGGAACAGAGCTATAGCATGTACAGTCTTGTACAGAACTACACACATTCAAGTTAAGCTTCTGGTAGGTACTTCCATCCTAGAGAACAATGTTAGAAAAGTTGGCAGTCTTGTAATCTAAAAGGTCAGTGCAAACTTTGGCACTTCAGTGTCCAGAAATGGTATCATGGTATCCTTTCGAAAGGTTCTCAAAGCATTAATATTTCCGAGCTTTTGAGACTATTTCCAGCACTTGAGTTTTGTCCAAAACATCAGCTGGAGAGATCCACTTATCCTTATACCTACAGGAGATACGAAGAGGCAACTCTACAGGAAGTATTTATTTCAGGGCTCTAAAACTATCAGTACAAAGAGCAATTCCTGGAACTGTGAAAATTTTCCACATAAGGTATTGCCTGTTTGCAGCAGCTATTCTCAATGTTAGATAAAGAGGAAGAGCTAGGAATTTACTTGCCAGACTTTTTTTTTTCCCTAATGCAATAAAGCTATTCAAAAATAGAAGGCTAACTAATATGGGAGCAATTTAAGTTGTAGCACATCTGCATATCTACTGTAACTAGCTACACTAAAACATAAGTAATTCATGTCAAAAGCACTCTTGAATCATTTTAAAGGCCAGATTTTACTCTTTAAAGAGTATTAATCTCATCCAAGCAGAATGTCAGTCAACCCTAAAAATCAATACTCAGTAATTTTAAAGACCAGTAAGTGTATACATTACATATCCAAAACTAAGATACTTTTATTTTTGTGCACTTAACTTTTTCACAGAAAGATCTATTTTCATACCTCCATAATGATCACAGTCCCCACCATCATCGAATACATGTCATATTGTGCCACTTGTTTGCTTAATGAAGAACTCAAAGTCTTGAGGGCCTCCAAGTATTGTTTCAGGACCTTCTTGCCAAGATTTAAGAGTATTTCTGAATTATTCCCCTCTAAATACAGTTTGATCCAATTACCATGGGATTTTTCTGCTATCTTAAAATGTTCATATCCAGGATCTGAAGAGAAGGGGAGAAAAGAAAAGAAGCAAGAGGATCCATGAACAAAGAAAAATTACTCAGAGATGTGGTCCTATTTTTATATTTGCTTATATAGTGTATAAAAATATATAATTGCTATGGCGGTTTTCCACAGGTATAAAATTACACTATCTTCCTGCAGCAATACCACTCACTTGGAATAAAAGCAATTAATTCTAACCTAATAAACTGTCAAGACCTCTAACAATTGACAAACTTATTAAAATAACCATTCATTTTTACAGAGGGTTTCCAGGACAAACAATTCAAATGCTTCACATACTGGGGGGTGAAGGGAAAAAAAGGAAGCAATGTTTTCCACTGAAACTAGTCATTATCCAGAACACATTGTATAAGCTAAGTGGGAAATGATCAAATAGCCGATGTCTAGGGAAAACACCAAAGGAGACAACACACACATCACATCAGTTGGTAGTGCGGGCTGGATGAGCAGATGGTGAGGTAGACTGAGAACTGAATGAAAGGCAGAGCTCAGAAGGTTTTAATAAGCAGTGTAAAATCTATCTAGTTGGAGGCCTGTTAGTAGCAGTGTCCCTTAAGGGTCAACATTGGGTCCACTGTAGTTTAATTTATTCACCAATGACTCGAATGAAGGAACAGAGGCCTCCTCAGCAAGTTCCCTAATGACACAAAGCTGGGAGGAGTGGCCAATATCCCAGAGGGATGTGCAGCCCTTCAGAAGGACTGGACAGGCTGGAAGGATGGGAAGGCAAGAACCATTTGAAATTCAACAAAGGCAAGTGCAGGATCCTGCACCTGGTGAGAAATAACCCCAGGGACCAGCACAAGCTGGGGGTTACCTGCTGGAAAGCAGCTCTGCGGAGAAGGACCTGGGGGGTCCTGGTGGACAACAAGCTGCCCATGAGCCAGCAGCATGTCCTGGGGGCCAAGAAGGCCAATGGGATCCTGGGGTGTATTAGGAAGAGCACCGCCAGGAGTCTGAGTGAAGTGATCCTGACCCTCTACTCAGCCCTGGAGGGGCACATCTGGAGTGCTGTGTCCAGTTCTGGGCTCCTCAGGACAAGAGAGACATGGAGATCTTGGAGCAGGTCCAGTGGAGGGCAACAAAGATGATTAGGGGACTGAAGCGTCTCTCTTACAAGGAAAGGCTGAGGGACCTGGGCCTGTTCAGCCTTGAGAAGCAATGGCTGAGAGGGGACCTCATCAATGTCTGTCAGTATCTGAAGGGAGGGTGTCAAGAGGATGGAGCCAGGCTCTTCCCAGTGGTGCCCAGCAACAGGCAGCTGTCTGCCTGTTGACAAGACGCAACAGGCAGAAGTGGAACACAGTAAGTTTTACCTAAACACGAGGAAGAACTTCTTTACTCTGTGGGTGGCCGAGCACTGGAACAGGTTGCATGGAGAGGTTGCAGAGCCCTTCTCTCGAAATATGCAAAAGTTGTCTGAACACGTTACTGAGTAACGTGCTGTGAGGGACCCTGCTTGAGCAGGGAGGTTGGACTAGATAACCTGCAGTGACCCATTCCTACTTCACATAATCTGTGATTCCGCTTTTCAAACATTGGTCATTGAATACAGCATGCAATCACAACACAAATTCAGTTGATAATACATGGAGAGCAACAGAGTAACTTTCAGAAACTCGTATCTCACTGGACATCATGCTATGCATGAATATTCACATTTATCTGCCTTTTTTTCAAAAAATAAATGTTTAATTTCACTTCACACTAATAGTACTTGCTATTTCCCTGCAATTTGACTTGAAAGGTAATGATAACTTAAGTACAAAAGGTCAATTTGGAAATCTTTATATAACTTGCTGTTCTTCCCTTCTTACCTGAAAGTAGGGTGAAACATTTGCTGTAAAGTTTCAGACAAGAAAGGTTAAAACAATGACTGAAATAACTTTGGTGTCACAAAGATTTAAGTTACAGCTCTTTTTCACTCCTTGTAGATGAATAGTATATTCTACTTCGAAAAAACCCACTTTATTTTCTGTTAAGCCTTTTCAGCAAAAGTACATTATTAAATCCAGAAACATTTTAGATTTTATTTCAAGTGAATGAAGATGAATGAAGTATTTCTATTCACAATTCTTGTACAGTCATGAAAGAATCGTGCTTACTATTTGTAAGTCTCTTATCATACAAAACACTTCATCATCTACTGTGGCCTGAATTCCAAGTGAGAATTTTAAAAGGCAATGTTTAACTCAGAATGTCCAGTCTGTTCTCCCAAGACTTCTAGCAGACTCCAAGGCATGATCCTGCTATGCAGGGGGCTTGCAGGGATCTGCTAGAAAGTACAATCCAGCCAGCAGCAAACACTTGTATATCAAGAGAGTTGCCAATGCACACAGAAGATTTCATTTATTCCTGTAATTCTTTGAACTTCCCTGTAAAGTGTCTCTTCCAGTATATTTGAAATAGGAGTTAAATATTCATACATTTGAGGACATCCATAAAGGATCATCTAAAATGAGCTTTAATGAAACTGAGATTTGACATGACACTTTTTCATTATACGGAACACTGAAATGAGTTCAAGCTATATTTTGAAACATAAATAAATTCCCTCCACATCTGCTCCTGTTCTGCTCCCTTTTCATGCTTCTGACTAGTCTCCCTCTTCATTCCTTTTAGCAATTTTATTTCATTCTCATCTACTTCTTTCCATGTTAACGGCTCACCAAAACCATTGTGTCCATGTTGTGAAAGATGACTTTTGGTCAAACCCTTATGAGTGAATGATTTAAAGATCTTGCAGACAGGAATAAAGGACCATGGTTGCCAAATTTCATTTGAGAACTCCAGTAATATTGCTTCAGTGGCACATTTACACGCAGGAAGTATAAAATAAGAAGGGTCATGGACACTAAGTTGCCGGAGAAGCATTTTGGTAACAGGCAGGTAATACTGGCAAGTCACTCCTGCATAGGATACTCATAAGACAAGTCAAAATTGAAGCAAAATCCAAAGCGAGCTTGCCCAGCTGCACATTTCCCAAAGCACTGGCAACGTTTTACTTGCATAATATTACATTAGCAATTTGTGCTTCAGCCTCACTACCATCTTATCACAAGCAGATGGATAAGCTTTGCAATCATCTGACAACAATTTCACTTAGTTCCAGTCATAGGCAGCAATCATTTAAAAAGAGTTATAAGAAAAGAATTAATAATGTAAAAGTGACTTCTCCAGTTTCAATATATAAATGTCCCAGTAAAAGTCAAATTATTTCAATCTAATACAAGTTCAGGATCAGTCCCAAATTGAAAAGCTTGCACTCATTTTAATAACAACACCCAACTTGCTCTCAAGCATGACTCTTCATTCCACTGGAAAATGTATTCCAAACAAACAGTTCTAGTTTATCACTCGACTACATGTTCAGAAGTTCAGAACTTGAGGGAAGCATTGCTAGATACCTAGAGCAGCTTATCTCACACTGAGGTATGAACTTGCTCAAAAACCCAAAGTGTGTTTTTAGATACTTCTTCTTTCAGCTTCTTAATTTTTGCCAGCTATTTTTATTCTCGTTTTTCAGACTTTTTCTTTAGCTGCATGTATCCACATCTATCAGAACTTCATGCCTCACATTATAATTTATTAGCATGTTTCAAAAAGCTATGTTTAAAATAATAAAGCCTTTAGTCAAGCTTCAAGTTTCTCACGTAAAATTTAATTTACTTGAAGATAAGTTTAACTGTGAGGATTCTTTTGTATCTCAATAAAGCAAAGCCAAAGTCCCATTAAATGTTGTACACCTTAGTTTGAAAATGCGTGTTTATATAAACTACCACTGAGAGGAAAAAAGTTACTGACCTGCCTTCATTCTGCAGTTTATTAACAGACACTTGAAGACGAAAACAAATTTTTATGTACTGTTACGGTTTGTTCTTAACATCAGAGCAGCTGAATCCAGGGAACTCCATGGCTTCTTTATGAAACAGCTTGTAAAGGTCATTCTACCTTCCCATCTGACTGCAATTCAACTCAACTGACATCTGACTTCATCTTATTGTGTTAAGAAGGAAACTAATATTGCACCAAAAATGAATGTATATGTTATGCTATAGCTTACAATGGGTGAATCTCTTCCTCCTATGACTGACTCAGTCATCATCCTCATGGTCCCAACAGCTGGTGTTCTAACCCCTGTGCTGTAAATTACAACACTGGACAGGAATGCCATGTTTTCCCCTTCAGTAGAGCTTACTGGTTTTGACCTCAAGAGTTGAAAATAATATTTTTTTTTTTAAAAAGCAGCAAGGCTTATGCTATCTTTGCAAGTATTTTCAAGTCTATCTTTCAATTTAAACTGAAGTTCCAGTCATAGGCATCTCTCTTAGCATTCAACTGAAATGTTATGATCCACTAGTTGTTACTAGCTGAGAATCTACATTGGAAAGCTTGAAACTGCAGCAGCAAATATGAGTGATGTCCAGCTGACTCCAACTATCTTCTGGGGTTTCTTTCCCTCAAAAAACCTGGCAGCAGACCTTGTCTGGGGAATTCAGAAATGATATAGCCCAAGAGCTGTCAGCACAACTCTCATGAGTGTTCAGATGTTCTACAAATAAAGATCAAAAGGCTCTGAGCAGGGTGAGCTAAAGAAGATTGCTCAGATCTGTGTCCAGTCAGGTCTTGAATGTTTCCAGGTATGAAGTCTCCACAACCTCTCTTGCCGACTCATTCCAGTGTTTGAGAAACCTCACCCAAAAAGGTTTCCTCTAAATTTTTTGTGGGGACTACCAATTAGACCCTGGTTCCATCTTGTTTATTCCCTCCCATCACATATTACCTACATTGATAAGATCCCTGCTGAACAGTCTTTGCACCCTCAGCCCCTCCTTGTATGACAGACATTCCAATCCCTTCATCACCTTCATGGCCATGCACTGCACTCACCATATTATACCCACTAAATTATGGTATTGAGGAGCCCAGAACCAGACCCAAGACACCTGATGTCGGCTCACCACAGCTGATACCAGAGGAAGCATTGATCTGCTGATGACCGTCCTCCTAATGCCACCTTAGATGCTATTGTCGTTCTGTCACAACAGTGCTCTGCTGCCTGATGTTCAGCTTGGTGTCCCAGTCACCCCTTGGTGGTTCTTCACCAAGCTGTTTCCAGTCAGTCAATATCCAGTCTGCACTGGTACGTTGGGATTACTTCTTCCCAGGTGCAGGATTTGGCACTTCCCTTTGCTGAACCTTAAGAGGTTTCTGTCAGCCCATTTCTCCAGCCTGTCAAGGTGCCTCTGAGAGGCAGCAGACCCACCTACTGCATCAAGCACTTCTCCCAGGTTTCTATTGTATGCTTCCCTTGCTGAGGGGCCACTTTGTCCCACCACCCAGGTCATTGATGAAGATGTTAAATAGTTCTGGCCCGAGTCAAGCCCTGTAGTAGATCACAAGTGACTAGCCTTCAGGTGGACTTTGTGCTGCTGATCACATTCACGCAAACCCAGCAGCTGAGCCACTTTTCAGTCCATCTCACTGTCCAGTTATCTAGCCTGAAATGCAACAGGATGGCTGAAGCACCCTATGAGCACCATGGATGGTGAACACAGGACTTCCTCTAGTTATCTGAAAACCTACGAATCCCTTACAATCGGACTGTCTGCACTAGACACCCATAACAATATTGCCCTTGTTGGTCTGTGCACCAATCCTGACCCAGAAGTTCTCAACAATTTCGTCATCCACTCCCAGGCAGAGCTCCATGCCTGTCACCACTCTCTCACATAAAGATCAGTTTTCCTTCCTTACATTCCCAACTTACAATCTTAGAATTGTAGAATTGTTCAGGCTGGAAGGTGGCTTTAGAGATTATCTCATTCATCCCCAGCACTGTTAATGGAGACATCTTTCACTAGATCACCACTCATTACTGGTTTCCAATTAGACATTAAGCCACTGACTTTACAGACATGCAGCCAATTTCTTATTCATTACAAAGTCCATTTGTCAAACCATATCACTCTAACAACAGCAGCAGGAATGTTGAGGGAGGCCTTACCAAAGGCCTTACAGAAGTCTAAGTAGATGACACATCTTCTTTTGTCCACTGATGCATTTACTCCATCATAGAAGGACACTAAATTAGTCAGGCACAATTTGCCCTAGGCAAAGTAGTGTCAGTCATCTCTAATAACCTTTTTGTCTTCCATGTGTTTTGATGTATCTTCCAGGAAGATATGTTTTGTGATCTTACCAAGCACAGAGGTGAGGCTGACTGGTTAAGTAGTTCCTAGGATCCTCCTTTTTACCTTTTTTTAAAAAGAGGGCAACCTTCTTGAACATGAATCAGATTACTGAATATAATGACTTCTCTGCAAGGTAACCTCTTTCTAGGGGAATCCTGACAGATGTTTATGTGCCTGTAGTGGGGTAGTGGGATGGCATTTATCTCCACTTAAAAACCATGCAAAACAAATGGCCATTCATGCATGCTCTTAAGTTACATATATTAGTCACTGAGTTAGTGACATTTTCTTTAGTATTTCTAAACCTGAAGTATCCACATCAATCAAACAACGCTAAACAAACAGAACATCCTGTTTCCCGGCCAATCTTAACTGCGCAGACCAAAGCATTAACCTATAGCCTTGCACATCTAGGGCAGTCCAAGAAAAACAAGACCCCTCTAAGAAGTCTACAGAAACAGGGGAAATTGACATTAAGACTCTGCGAAAAAAGCTACCGTGACTTGGACCTAGACTTGCACCATGTTACTGAGACTTTCAGAAAAGGAAAGTCAGGGTGGAAGCTTTGCCTCCCAACCTCTTCCCAGTAAGGTAGCACCTCTAATAAGTTTGCAGTCGCAACCAAGCAGCATAAAAAATTCTCACATTTTTATCCTCAGCAATTTTGACTTTCATTTCTCAGATGAAAGCTACAAGTTAAAATTACGCCATTCCCAGACAAAAAATAAAATGAAAATGAAGATATAAACCAGAAGCTGGTAGAAACTTCAGTCTGTTTCACCAGTGTTTGCAGAAATACTGTCAGGTGGAGTTTTGTGATGGCATTTTCAGCAACACAGTCATATCCTGAAAGCCCCCAACACAGCAAGTTCCTCACTTGACACAACTGGGTTAAGTGAGGAAATCTGTGCAGAAAAAAAATATCAGAAGAGATGGAACCTGGGTCCTGCTATAGGCATGTTGCTGCAACAAGCAGAATTTGTTCTGTTGAGATTCCTGGACAAGGTTTAATTATGATTAGAAGTGGTGATGTTGAAACATAATTGATTCTTGACCTACAATGATCATCTTGCTAAAATTTATGTTGCTATCCACTTCAATTATTCCTAGCTGTAAAACAACTCTGCATTCTTATCTAGTTATTTTAATAATTCAACAGATTATAAATCAATTGACAAGCTTCACAGTCATTTTAAGACAACAACATCTTCTAATGTCAATGGTAAAATATTCTCCTTCACCCTCTGACTCAATTTTTTTCACAAAATTATCATATTAACTTCATTATTTATACTGCAGTTTGTATCATGTTTCCTAATGAAATACTGCATTTTGCTAGGTTTGCTGTACTTTTTCTACTTGTTTTTTATTCTTTCCTCCAAATACACACATGCATTTTTAATAAGCCGTTCTCTAGGTTCTCACTCCAAGTAAATTCATACATAAAAATGAAAAAGATAACTTACCCTAAATTATCTCCCAGCTTTACTTGAAGCTTGAAATCTTTTTATTTAAACTAGAAAATTCACTTCATTGTGTTAACTCTCCAAATAGCTCAGAGTCAGTGCCCTATGTAGGACACCTCACAAAGAGCAGTTATGAAACCACTGAGATTTAACTACACAGGCAGTTTTACTTTAATCTTACTCCATCATTATTTTTGTTCTTTTGCCTACTAGAAATATTACTAGCCATTAAAAAAACCTGTATTCATAAGCAGTGTATCAAAGTAGGTTGCAGTAAAGATTGAATTCAGTACAATTGCTCCGAATACTGCTCTCAAAAGAATAGCTAATTTGCAGTTAAATGCCATACTATTGAATTTAAAAGTCCAAACTGTTTTATAAACAATCTCCTTTTGGTATACCTGTAACTTTTTTTTTTTAGCTAATTTACCTTTTTCATATGCAGGTGTATTCTCTTGCAGCAATCTGCTAAGCTGGAACCCATTCAAGTGCACAAAACGTAGCTGTTCTCTCATTGTCTTGCCTTCAACAACCGGCAATATGAGGTTCCCAACACTGTTTCTTGAAATTGGTAGACCAAGACCTATTGCCAGTGTGCTAGCTAAATCTGTTTGTTGCACATGTTCAGGTTGGGCCAGAGGACCTAGAATCAATATAAAAAATATATATATATATATAAATGAAGAACAAGAAAGAAAAAGAGAGAGGAAAAGAAGTATTTCAATAACAGGCCCATTCTATTTCTCCAGAGACAGCTGGCACCTTTTTAGTTTCAAAATTGTTTCATTGGTGTTAGATCAGCTATTTTAAGTGGTCTGCAGAGAGCTGACTGATCTTTTTCAGCTGCTATCCTCTGCTGCTGTAAATCCAAATTTTATTAAATTCTTAGCCAGCACGACTCTTCAATGCTAACAACTACTGTAAACACAACATAAATGTTATACAAGTACAAGTAAGAAAACAGATGGTCCAGGAGATCACCTTAATATCAAGTTGCAGCCTACATCCTAAGAGAGTTTCATAACTTTTACATTAGAAATAATAGAAAGCACTACAGTAGGCTAATTTAATGTAAGAACAAAGAATGAAAATCTAAAATAATGTTGACAGCATTCTAGAAGCTTCTCGATATAATGACGACAGCTCAAAACTTAATTAATATCAGGTTGCTAGGCAAACAGAATTAGAGATCAGGTAAAGAATGTTGAGGCTCAAAATCCATGGCTACATGCAGGCAAACCCACTGATTTTTAAAGGGTCCTGTGCAGGATTCCATTAACTTACTGCAGTTATCAGGATTAGCCGTCAGTCCCACAGAAATCTACACATGTGAATGATTTTATCAACATAAGTAACTTTTTGTTTAATTGTTGTGCCAGCTGTTTCTTTTCATGTTGAACTAGTTAGGCAACAGTGTTTTCTATCATGCTTTTATTTCATCCTCTTTGTAACTTCAGGCATTGAGTGTTTTGACTTAAATACTGTATAGAAAGAACTCTATATAGTCTTTATTCCTCTCAAGGCTCCCTTTAAGAGCATTAAAATTTCCCTCATTTCTCATCTAGCTCCGATTAATCCCATACTTGTACAGAATGCCATCTATAATCCGTAAAGCCTCTTTGCATGAGTGCCTGTATGTCAGCAGTTTTCAGATTTTATCTTTAAAGGCAAGTTCTTAACTGGTTAAAAAAAGCCAAACTACCAAACACATTTAGCCATTCATGGGTGACACATCTCTGTAGAAGGCTATACAAGTAATACTCTGACAGCATACTAAATGCAAAAAGCCCACAGGATTACTATTTTGAGATCTACCAAATTAACCACAGTACATTTTGTTTACAGTAGGATCATAAGGAGCAGTCAATAGAATCCTGATTATTGTACTGATGAAAAGTAAACTGCTGGATATTTACAAAGGTATTAGAAATCACAAACTCTATCCCAAAAGACAGGTAAATAAATATATTTCACTGTATTGTAAAAACTGCTCGTTCAGTTTCAACCTCATAGAAACTAATTCCAAAGAGCGGGAGACTGCATTTACAGAATCTATACTCTTGTGGCCTGGCTGTCAACAAATGCCAGTGAAATTCATAATATAAAAACTTAGCCAAGAGCTTTGATCCACTCTTGACTTTGTTTTGTTTTCAGACCTGAGAAGAGATCAATGACTCCTCAAGCAATGCTTCCTATTGCAGCTGGATAACAGCTTTATAAACGACAGACAGAAAAATCTACCTCCAGTGTGCTGCAGGAACCTCCAGCAAGATAAATAAATCAAGATTCTGCACACAGGCTTTAGAAGAAAAGAAATCAGATGGAAATGAGCAAATGGCAGAATGAAAGGTAGAAGGGAGTATTATTTTGGGGAAAAAATTCACTCCTGGTATAACTACATTCCACCGATTCACTCAGTCAAGGAGTTTATTTAAGCATGATTCTACAAAGTAGACCAAAGATTCTCTACCACTCCATTTTTTATTGCCTCTTGCCTTTAACTATCTGGCTTTTATTTTTTATTATTATCTACAAATAGAAAATCCGCTTCAGAGACGTGTAAACTCACATCAGTAACATAAAATTAACTGGCCCATAGAGTAAACACACTCATGCTCCATATTCTGTCCTTAAGACTTAGTAATCAATAGTCATGTTATCACTGCCATAACCTCTCACCCTTTCACAAGGGTCAGATCAATTTAATATTAAAACATAATGCTATTTTTAGTAGTCTGTAGTCTCCCAAGGGCTTTCTTCCTCCTCCTGGTTAACTCTGTGTGAGAAATTGTCATTCATTCCTCTATCCTAGCTGTGTGAGAGGGAAGAACAGAGGCCAAGGAAATATTCTGACCATAAAAGACAAAATTTAAACTCTTTTCAAATAGGATTTTGCATCTAAACCTTTTCATTTACAACTAGCCCAGGATCCTGACAACAGATCTCATTAGCTCTCAAAAGTCAGATAGGACAGTGCTGTAAAAGATAACCATCTAAGAAATACACAATTCTCTCAGTGGTTACAAAGCTTGATTCATAGTTTCACCAAGATACAGATGCTAACGTTGGCTAAAACCAGAGTTTTGGGTCACACAGAATGGGCTTTCCCAAACAGGTGTAGAACAAACCAAAGCACTTTTCAGGAAGAATTCTAGAATATTATAAATTAGAGTTGCCCCTGTGTTCTTGTCCTGGTTTCAACTGGGACAGAATTACTTTTCTTCCTAGTATCTGGTACACGGGCTGTTTTGGATTCAGTATGAGAATAATGTTGATAACACACTGATGTTTTAGCTGTCGGTAAGGAGGGCTTACTCTAAATCAAGAACTTTTCCACCTCCTGTGCTCTGCCAGTGAGAAGATACATGAGAAGCTGGGAGGGAATGCAGTTGGGGCAGCTGACCTGAGCTGGTCGAAGGAATAGTCCACACCAGAGAGCATCACAGCCAGTATACAAACTGGAGGGAGTTGACTGGGGACTGTGGATTGTTGCTTGAAGATGGGCTGGGCACCGATCAGCAGGTGGTGAGCAATAGTATTGTGCATCACATGTGTCTCTTGGGTTTTATTCCTCTCCCTCTCTTAGGTTTTATTCCTCTCTCTCTCTCCTTTCCATTATAATAATAACTACTATAATCTACATATAATTATTATTGCTCTTCTTGTAACAGTTATATACAGTAGTAGTGCTCTCATCCTATCAGAGTACACTATGCACTGGTATCTACTGGAGCCTTACACCAAGTACCACGCAGCCACTCGCTCACTCACATCCCCCATCCTGGTGGGGAGGAGAATCAGAAAGAAAAGGTAAACCTCACGGGTTGAGACTAGAACAGTTTAATAATTGAAACAAAAAGAAATAATAGTAATGAAAAAGGGGACAGGGAGAAAAATAAAACCCAAGAGAAACAAGTGATTCACAATAAAATTTGTCACCACCTGCTGACCAATGTACAGTCCATCCCCAAGCAGTGACTGGCAGCCCCAGTTTATATCCTAGGCATGATGTTCCATGGTATGGAATATCCCTTTGGCCAGTTCAGGTCAGCTGTCCTAGCTATGCTCCTTAATGGCTCCTTTTGCACCTGCTCACTGGCAGAGCATGGGAAACAGAAAAGTCCTTGATTCAGAGTAAACACTAAAACACCAGTGTGTTATTGACATTATTGTCATACTGAATCCAAAAAACAGCCCTGTACCAGCTACTAAGAAGAAAATTACCTCTATTCCAGCTGAAACTAAGGCAGTTCTAAAAAAGGTCATGCTTCTTTGATCTTTACCACTTCTCTTTTCAAAAGCAGAGCTGATAAACAGCAGTGGTGTGTGCACTTCTCCTTCTGAAGAACCACCATGACTGCCTGTTTCAGACATCCCATGATCCCCACAAACAACTAGCAAATTGGGCAGAGCAGCTTCCTCCTGCAAATCACAGAAAAAAAATCTAAGTTATCATACAAACACAATTCATTTATATAATTTCACTATCTTCATCATTTTCAAACACAAATATGTCTCAAAATAATTTCATTTTTGAAACCTGCTCACAACACCCTGGGGCAGGTAACAAGAGATGGCTGCAATTAAGTGTTACGTACTAATAGTAATTTTCAGAAGTTAAGGAGCATATATATATCTCACACACTTGTCAGTATCTTAGCAAAAAAAGCACAAAAAAGCTTTCAAAAAAACCCTGAATTTACAGAGTCACTAGAAACTCTCTGGAAGATTAAATAAAGGCTATCACACTGTGAGAAGGAAATTGGGAGTCCTGGAACAGCAGCATTAATAAAGAAATATTCCCCCTCTTCATTTCTTCAGCTTCACTAAGTTTTAACAGACATGCTGAATTATTAATATTGTAAATATTAACATAATATCAATTCAATATTAAAAAATAATCCTATTTCTAATAGTCTTTAGTTGCCCAAGGGCTTTAGGGGTTGAAATCTGACAGTCAATGAAGACTGATGTTAAATGATGTGTATGTTTCTGAATAAAGAGAAACAGAAACTTAACTGAGGCCTGCCCAAGAATTTTGAGCTAACAAATCTAAGTGGCAGAAAATTAACAGTCAGT
Organism: Pseudorectes ferrugineus; assembly: GCA_008033365.1. NCBI lineage: Eukaryota > Metazoa > Chordata > Aves > Passeriformes > Pseudorectes > Pseudorectes ferrugineus. Next base: position 34,503 of record QWTY01009032.1, read on the forward strand.
CAGCAACGAAGTAGCTTTTTGTCATCTCTAGTTACTACCAGTACCTATTCTATCCAAAAAGTAAAGTGCTTTTATTATGTCCGTATTCTAAAACTGAGATAAAGGCTTGAATATAAGTGGCAAAAGCAAACATACTAAAAAGCAGCAGTAAAACCACTGTAACAGTCATGGAACTTCCACACACAGGATTTAACCTCTCTTTTCATGTAATAGTAACAACTTGACTAAAAATACTATTGAAATTTCACGATCAGCTATTCCGAATTGCAGTAGCCAAAAACAAACAACGAAAAAAGCTTCAGGCTACTTGGAACTAGGACTTGCTATTTCAAAACCCAGACTGCTTAGGTAAGTGACAACCAGTATTTACAAATCTAAAAACAGATTCAGATGTACATTTACCATTAAAAAAATGCTGTTTAAGACCACCACTTCCGTTTGAATTTATCAAATATCTAAGAATTAGGTATGCCTTCATTATTCTGGATATCAGAGCCATTAGCTACACATGCCCATTACTCCTTCTGCTGAATTTCATTACTAGAAAGCACACCAACAACCATTTTAATTCACAAGTGATGAGAGAATTTTGGCAGGGATTACTCTCGTCTTCCCGCACACCAAGGGGGTGTTATTTCCCACAGCTGCCCAGAAGTGGCTGTTAACAGATGTTACTAAGGTCAGCCAGCAAATCCTTAAAAATGCTACACTGGGAAATGGCCCAGGAAGGTAAAGAACAGAATACACACTTTAGTCTAGGAATAAAGAAGCTACCAACAGCAACCAGCAAGCATTTTAATGTCAGTCCACAACTAACATACACCGACCCAAGAGGAAGCTGTATTACCTTTGAAAGAAGAGAAATATGAATCTTCTTCAGTATGTTATCCATTTCACGAAGTTTTGGTCCCACTAACGGGCTGTTTGGCCCAGTCATATGACCAATATGGTCCAACCCCAGGTAATGTAGTATTAGGAGATCCCAGTCTTCTCTCTTTAACACTCTATCCAAATGTCTGGTAACATTATCATCAACCTCAAAGAAAAGGAAAACAATTATAAGGTAAAAAAATTCCCTCTTCTAAAAAGCACAAGAAAATCAACTACACTACCCATGAAAATTCCATAGAAGTTGATGAGAATTACAGTCACTCACAATGTTAATAAGAAAAAAACTTGATTAGTTCAATGTCAGGCAGTCAAATATATTTGTCCTACAAAATAGATTCTTCACCCCATTTAATCTTTTCTGGTAACGATGGATCAGCTTACATACAGACAAGGTAAATGGGTTGCCAAGTTTCCACAGAACCTTTTAAAACTGTTTTAAGAACTTTTCAGTCACTTTCATCCTTCACACGCCAGATTATCACTTCATATGTGATACATCAAGTATCACAAGTACAATAAAAAGCCTCAGTTTAGCAATGGGAAGCTCAAGGGTACAACAAACCATGATCTTCCAACTCAATTTTTGCTAGTGTGCAAACACAAGAGGATTGTACTTGCTATGAGTAAAAGAACTGATGACATAGTAAGTAAGAAAAACTACTTGAAAAGTGCTATTTGGGTCCTAACTCACCTGTTTTCCTGCTTAGGTTGACATACATTTTTAGTTGCGTATATTCTCTTTGGTTATTAAACATCCCTACAATATTTCACATGTGACACTACTTTGTTGAGTCTGCATGTAACTACCAAAAAAACTATAAAAAGCTGTGTGTTTAACAGTCCATATTAAGAAAGCATAAGGACTGCATAAAGAGCTTGAGGGCCGCATAACCACAGATCCCGTACAACGTTTGTACTTTTCACTCCAGGTTGAAGCTTTTGCAAGTCTTATTAGCATAAACAATTAAACATGTCTTCCAATTCACATTAGACTTTTCTAACTTCCTTAAATAATAAAACACTTCAGTCAGTAGCACTAGGCCAATGGCTTGAGCTTTTACAAATCATAAAGGGTCAAAAATGAAGCAAATTTGCTAAAGCATTTACTCTTCTAATGTGCCCAGAGTAAGAGTTTTCAGAATTTGTTTCGCTAATTTTCTATGCTCCCTCTTTGATAACATAAAGAAACACTACTCCCATTGCATTACAAAAGTGATGCAATACTACAAAAGTATGCTTCTAAGAGACCAAGGTAATATATTAATGGGCCTCTTAAAGATTGCACTAACTAATAAAAATCTGATAGCAAATGGAAAATGTGGATAGTGGAATTTTTAAATAAAGCAACTGGTCTAACTTCCAACCACAACAAGTTTTGTGAGAAAATGGTATGTTTAGGAAAGTTATAGAGTAATACATTGATGATTACTATATCCTCCCAACACTTCTTACAGTATATGCATGGGGGACCAAAATGCTTAGCTTCACGGAGCCCATACTAAAAAGACATACTAATCCAATTTCTATTTAATTGCCAGGTACGTATTTCAGAACAAGGGTAGCTTTACTCATTCATTCTCAGAAACTGACACTGTTTGTTTGTACTCACTTTATTTAACTTGAGATCATACAAAGCCTCTCACCTCTGTAAAGTCTGACACAAAAAACGATGTTGTTCCATCATACTCCACAAAGTGCTTTGGGAACAATTTGACCCAAGTATCATCGCCGTAAAATATTATTCTTTTCCCAGCTGTTTTTGCCTGCCATATCAGATTGTCATCCAACAGAGCTGGAGAATTGAGGTTCACAACAACATCGATGAAACCAGGTATGCTACCTGTCATCAAAGCCTAATGCGACAAGAAGAGAGACACATTAAACAAGAAACTTCCAGTGCTCAGAAGACAGTTGCAATGTAAGTGGGAGGAAGCAGTAAGCCAGATGGCAGACAAATTATATTTTTGGTAAGGAAATATAACAAAGTAAAAGAACACAAGCTACTTTGCCACATAACCTCATCTGCCACAACACAGTGCTAGTTGATGTCAGAGATAACTGCTTTACAAAAGGCAAAAATAATACTGTCTTAATTAATGGACAGAAGAAAGACTTTCTATGACAGTTGAAATTTGCTTCATTTACTGGTCATTAAACCACCAAAAGACAGTTTAGGTCTAAGTAAACTGACTCAACATTAACAATGACAGTACCTTCAAAACAGTAAGTAAGAAACTCCTAGAAAAAGCAATAAGGTCCACCTATAAAGAGTTACCAGACTGTCTCCCCCTCATTCTCTCACTCACCTGCTAGTTGACCTACCAATGATCACTGCCTCAGCTTCTTCAATGCAGAGATGTTATTCAGATCTACCACTGACAAGCCTGGACATCAAGTATTTTGATGACACCACCACAACTCATCTTTTAGTTACCTGGAAATTGGCGTAATTTCCTTTTTAAGCTCTTCAAAAACATCCCTATGACAAAACCATTTTATACTAAACTGGATTTTCTCTCAGAAGTTACAACACAGAGAAATACAATAAAAATATTCCTGGATAGAAGACAACTGGAAAACTCAACAACTAAGAGGCTACTGCCTTCCCATGACTACAAATAAAAAGGCTATGTCAATCATTTAAGCCTGCACCAGGGCCTTATCTGTCCTTAACCTCCTGGCCAAGGCAAATCAGGACTCTATCACATGCACTACTACAGCAAAGAGAGATTCAGCCACAGATTGCACTAACACCACAAACCTGTCCTTTATGCCAACTCCAAGCATATGAAACAACTCATACTTCAAAAGCTTCTCCAATGAAACAATAGGAAAAAAACCCCACTTACCTTAATTCGAGGCATAGTCACAGTGGGTGGCTTGGCTTCAGCAATGAAACTGTAGGAAGTCCCTTTTTCTACAACTTGCGTAGTGTATGGCATGAACTGTTTCCCTTTGGATCCAAACACAAAGTCATCTCTCAAAGCATCTATCAGCACAATGACAACTTTTTTGAAAAGCGGTGGAGGAATCTTGGTCCAGTTAGAAACCATTCCTAAGCAACAAAAACAGAGTATATAAGTCATCAACAAATTTTACCAAAGACTAGACAGAAGTTAAAGGATAACTTCACCACATAAATGAGTGCTTTCAACTTCTTTATTAATTTTACACCCAGAAATGAGACATGAGAAGTAATCTGAGGAAGATGAGTTTTTCAAGCCATTCAGCACAGGAATAACACAACAACTCCAATACCACCTCTAGGAAGTAAAACAAAATGTGAATGGAGTATGTGATGTGATACTGGGAAAACTAAGGAAAATCTTTGAAATGGAGAGTGTTTAAAGTAATAAAAAGGGATAGCCACTACCTTCTCTCTTTTTAATTCAGTAAAGCTGAACTAATTGCATCTGACAGACAACTTTTGTTAGAAAAAAGAAATAGCATTCACTTGTGCTGATACCCAATTTTGCACATCACAACATAAACAATGCCTCTTTATCAAATCTCACCATAAGATAACAGGAAGATTACAAAGAAAGAGACAATTTCACTGAAACTTGTATGAAACAGATTTGTGCACGTTCACTCCCTTCAAGGTAAAAGACTGTATGCCAGGCTAGTTCAGTGATGACAGCTGCAGAGCGAAAATCCAATTCCAGAATTCCCTGAATAGGGTATATAGGTGGGTACAGAAAAATGCTGCTGTGCATCAAGTGGCAGGCAACGTCATGCCTTCAAGTCAACCTCGTCCTTTTGCATGGACTTAATTCTGGCCACAGCAACTCCTCATCTGCAGTGAACTTGGTCCATATGGTGACATTCAGCTCTTACAGCAGCATTTTTGCCCGAAGCTCTACAGGTCTCATTTCTCTTTCAGGAAAAAATGCAGAAGGGCAAAATGGAAGCAGAACGTATCCTACCCACAGACCTCCACCCAGGCATCAATGTGTTGAAGTGACTTCTCAGTACATTCATTATATAAAGTAAGGGGTTTTACACTCCTTTAGAGTAAACTGCATAAGTGGGTGACAATTTGGAAAGGTCGCAGATAATGGTGTGTCTAACACAACAACTTCAGAAACGACCTCAGAAACTGTATTTTGGGGTACAAAGATAAGCATCAGCAAACTGACATTCACAGACTAGTTACTGCTACTGATTTTCCAGATCAGGAAATGGGGGAGGAGGGCACAGCAGGGAGAAGAGGGAAATCTTAATAACAACAAAATGCTAACTGCAAGCAATCCTAATTAAACAGATAATTTTGTTTTTCCAGGACTTGAATTATCAACTTAGCAGGCATGCTTTGGCTCTCCATGAAAAACAAGAAGGCACCACTGGATGTTCTGTTAGTTAAATCTTTCTCCTATCCACTTGCTTAATGAAAGAAAGCTTGCTGGACGCCAAAAATGTTCAGATCACAAACACATATACCCTACTCCTAACTTCCTCCTCCTGTGTTATTTATCAGAAACTCAAAGTATTGAGAAGTTCAAATGAATTTGGAGTCATTTACAAGCCATGTGAAAATACTTACTGTAAGACAGCTAAAGCAACACATTGTCCAAGTCTTGCCATGCAGCATGCTTATTTATTTCTGCCAGGGTTACTTAGAAAAGTTACTTTAAATGAACCTGAACTTCTGTGAAGAAAACTATAGGTTCTCTACCAAGAACTTATTACAACTATGTGCTGCAAGCATTCAGTATCACAGCCTTCTCACAGCCAAGACAGCATGCACTCAATGGCAGTCAGGACTCACAAAGTGAAACATTCAGGAGTTACAGAAGCACTGGAGAAACATTATTTTCTGAATAGGTCTAACACAGGCTGAAAGCCTTCTGCATCATGGTTTAGTAAGCAATACCGTGCCTTTAGACCTTATTATCCAGACATCAATCTGCAAGCAAATCGTAACCAAGCACTACAGCAAGTAACTATTCTTCCACTGTCACTCCATTTTTGCCTACTACACCTAGGCTTGCTAGTGACATGCCTAAATTTAAACTGCTTGTAGAGCACCCCGTGGTGCACACTTACACTCTTCAACACAAACCAATCCTTTCAAAACCAAATTGTCTGACATCTGCTTCCCACCCAAACAGTCTTTTTCTACATTAGTCTCCTGCTAATAATCACATGTGAATGCAATATTTCACTCACACCAGCCTATCAAATATCTGTGACAGTCTTGGTAAACTCCAGCTAAAAATCAACCCGCCATTCAGCAGAAACCACTCAGTACGTTAATAGATTAGATTCAGTCAGTGTTCCTGCTTAAACAATATCAGCAAACCACACTCTAAAATCACACAACCTTCTGTTCTCTCCACCGTGTCACACAATTTAAGTAAGCCTGTCCCCACATGCATCATGTCACACACTTCTGAAGAATTAACAGTAAATATCAAGCAGCTAAAGACCCAGTTTGGCAGTCACAGTCCTGTCCCACAAAGTTAACCATAAGTAGGCATCCCGAGCAAGAGCTTTGTATAAGCAAAATACAACCCGATCCAGCTGCCAAGTGAACCTGAAGTTTCACCCCACAACCTCCAAACACTGGTGAAGAACATTCCCTCAAGTACACAGTCCTCTTCACACTACTTTAATGCAATTTGTGACTGGACATATAAGACAACTACATTATTAGCATATCCTCCACTGAGTCCTTAAAAAGATTCTTGAAAATTCTGGTTTCGCAAATTCAGCTACGGAACTAAGCAGGACCTGTAAAGACCGTGATTTCACAGAAACGGTGATGGACGGCAACACTGTGCCTATTGCAACCTGCATTACTACCGCTGCTTTGTCACTACTGAGGTGTTAAAAGTCTCACTGAGACTTTCAATGAGTGGCATTAAGACACTCACACACCACAGAAACAATGAATCTCGGGCACAACACAGCCAGCGAATTATCACAGGAAACGCGTAAGGCGTTTTAGCTGAGGCGGCATCATTTAATGCAAACAACTTGCCATTAAACAGGACCGGGTAGCCCGGCTCCATCAGTCAGGGAAAGGGAAATAAAACGACAGTAAAGCACACCCTTCAAAAAAAGTGACAGCTGACACTTGACGCTTTTTGCGACTGCGAGCAGATTCTCCTGGCTGTCATCCATAACTACGTGAAAACCAGTTAGGTTCTAAACTACTCCGGAAACTGGTCTGGAAACACGAGGGCGCTACAGAAAGGTGTCCCGCGACGCCGAGCGACGGGGCGCGCCCGGCAGCTGCTCGCGTTACCTGGGCCGGGCGGGGCCGGCTCGGCGGGAGGGTCCGCGCGGGCCTCTCTGCGGGGCAGGGACCTGACAGGCACCGGGAAGAAGCCGCGGAGGAACAGCGCGACGCCCAAGGCCTGCACAAGGAGGCAGGAGGAGGCGAACACCCCCGAGCGCAGCCGCATCCTGGCTCGGCCCCAGCGACGGCAGCACCCACCCGGCCCGGCCGGAGCTGCGCCGGCTCTGCCGGGCGGCACCTGCGGCGCCCCGCCCCTCCCGCCTCGCCCCGCCCCCTGCGAGCCGACGGCCAACCAGAGGCCACCGCGCGCTTCCGCCAAGCCTCGCTATTGGCCAGCGGCCAGGCAGCCCCTCCGCGAGCGCGTAACGGCAACACCGAACCGGAAGTACAGCCCCGCGTCTCGGCTCCGCCTCC